>JAJPUD010015668.1:0-11717 GCA_023553655.1 Myrmecobius fasciatus | reverse complement strand
ACATATACATATATGGGCATGGTATATATATATATACCATGCCCAGTTTATAGCACACAATCTCTAAAATACTTGGAATATAGTTTCCAAAGACATCACTATTAGTTGATTGATGCTAGAGTCACTATTGTCTATTGTAGAGTTTAAGGCCTTGGGAGCCTGGTAGCTTGAAGTAGCTAGAAATGCATAAATGACTAGGATGTAAAGAAAACACAGACTAAGTCTTGCATGTAAACAAATTATCTAGAGATATTGCTCTTCTATGAATAGGTTTTACATGGCTTCTGTGCCCTATTCCTTTCATTCCAATCACTTCTATACACTGCAAAGGAAAATTTATGAACACCATAAGGGATTTTCCTCCTATGCAAGTAACAAAGTAAGACATTAAGACCCTTATTATGATTTTTGGTAGCACATAATTCAAATGATTTCCCTCAACATAATGCAATAAAGTTGTATGTATTATCTTTTTTTGTTGTTTCAGTGTAAAAATATAGAAAAAAAGCTATCTGGAACTAGCAGCAGAATTATAATATATCCTACTTTAATGTTTAATTTTATTTCTGTCTCCATGTGAAATAGCAGAAGGCATGGATTTCCTCAAAAGGTCTCTTGTGTATATTAGTGTAAATGGAAGCAAAAGTCTTCATTTTTGCCTTTGCTCCCAAACTATTTGCAGGAATATCTGTTACCCATTAGAAATGCTGTGATCAAATCCTAAAGGAGGACATGTGTTAAGAAGTTTCCCTATAATGATTTCTAGAGACAAAATCAGCAATTTTTATGTTGAAGGTCTTTTATAGGTGACATGACAAGAATATTCAATTCACCATTCAGCTATCCACTGGCACATAATGGGGAGTGTGCTTTCCAGCACACTGGTAAATTCTGGTAAATAGTATAAGCTCTGGAAACAGAATTTGTCTATGCAGAGCACTTTAAAATACCATTGTAAAGGGAACAAAGTGCTTTCATCTGAGCAAACTCATAAATTAAGTAATTACAAGAATTTACATTATTGGTAAGGAGGCTGAGTCTCAGATTAATTGATATTAAAATTATAACCTAGATAAGTATCAGAGACAAGATTTAAATTTGGGGTTCCTAATTATGAGACCCATGTGCTTTCTATTACATGGCATTTCCCATGCAACAAACAATATATTTATAAAATGTTAATTATAGAAATGAATTGATAAAATTTTTAAATCTATATTTATTAAGAACCTCAAATTGTCAGGAACTGGTACATGTACTGGAGATTGAAGTATAAATAATGAAACAAGCACTAATCATGAGTTTAACAATGAGGGAGAATTGAAAAACAACATGCATGCATATGCATGTATACATCTATTATACTTAACAAGCATAAATATAAAAGTTAGTAAGGTCAAATGTACATAGTGAAATTAAATATATAGTAGAGGGATTTTTGGTGGGAGTACAAAAGCATGAACAGGTGGGGATTAGGAAATTCATCAGGCAGAAGGTGGTACTTAAGCTGTATTTAGAAGGAAAGAACTGTGTAAGGCAGAGATAAAGAGGGAGTACATTACAGGAATGGGAAATGCAAGTACAAATCATGAATGGAAATGAGAGATGGAATGTTGTATGTGAGGAATGGTAAGAAAGCCAGTTTAATTGAGTCACACATTCTGGGATGAGGAATAAAGCCCAATGAGGCTAAAAATCCAACCTGGGCCCAGGTTACAAATATTTTAAAAGCTGACCATAGAAGGGTTTTTGTTTTGTTTGTCTGTTTGTTTTTCATTTTATCCTAAAGGCAATAAAAAGTGATTAGAATTGATTGAGGAGGAAAGTCAAAGATTTAGGTATAAGCTTAGGAAAAATGATATATAGAAGCACTATGTAAGTAGGCCCAAAGAAGAGAAAAACTTGAGTCAAGATGACCAATTAGCAGGCTATTGAGATAAATCTATATTAGAGGTGATAAAGTCTAGTAGTAAAATAGTAGATGTGAGCCAAGAGAAAAGATCAGATATCAGATGAGAAAAATATTGTTAAGATAGAAAAACCTTAACAATATTTTGTTAATATTGTTTTATTTTTAATATTGTTATGGATATGTTAATATTGTTAGGATCTGGCAACAGATTGGATATGTAGGATGAGGGAGAAGGAGAATTCTAGGATAATGAGAATGTTATGAACTTTAAAGATGAAAAGATGGAAGTTCCTTTTAGAGAAATAGGGCATTTTGGAAGATTGGAATTTTAGAGAGATACATTGTGAGTTCAGTTTTGAACATGATGAGTTTAAGCTGTATCCAATACATCCAGAATGAATAAACAATAGAACATTTTACTCAATCTCAGAAGAGAGAAAATAATTGATTATATCAATTTGAGGGTTATATGCAGAGAAATGATAATAAACTTGACAGATGATGAATTTGTGGAAGACAGAGAACAGGAGAGCACAAAGAGACAGAAAAAAACTAGAGAAAGAGGCAGAAAGACACAGATAAAAAAGACAGAGTGTGAGAAGTGTCAGTGAAAGAATTTTGGAGAACATCCACAGTTAAAGTATGACAATGGTGATGAATCAGAAAATAAACAAAATATTGAAAACAAGCTATCAAACATAAAGGACATGAAGTGGATGGGGGAAGTGGACACTAGCGTCTAATTCTGCAAATAGGTGAAGGATCAGCACCAAGAACACATATTTCAAAACTAAGAACTTTTTGGTAACTTTGAAGAGAGTAATTTCTTATATGTGGTGATTATTTTGGAAGCCAGACTACTAAATGAAAATAAATAAGAACAGGAAATGGAAGAAGTGGAAGCAGTGAGTATAGAAAACTTTTCCAAAAAAATCTGGCAGATAAAGAGAGTAAGAATGTAAGATTAAAGCTAGAGGGGATAGTAGAGCCCAGGGAAAGGTTTTTGTTGTTGTTTTTGTTGATTTTTGTAAGGAGTGGGAGACTCAGGCATGTATGAAGGCAATTGATAGAGAAAAGGTGAAGATTTTACAATGGAAGTTACTTTGAGGATCTGGAGAAGATATGAGGGCATCTAATGGAATGTATATGTAGAAAGAAAGTGTCTTTTCAATGTCTGGGGAAGAGGAAGGTTTGCCTCTCTGTTGTGAGAGTGGATTAAAATAGAAAATAAAAAGTGAAAAATAATTTCAAGATTTCTCTTTAATCAATAGAATTGGAAAACATGAAAGTGTTGAATAGTTTCATTTTTTCTCAATAAAGATTCAAAGTTATCAACTGAAATGATCTATGAGAAAAGTACAGGAAGCTTGCAAAAGAAAAACAAAAATTTTGAAAAAGCTTCTGAGGGAGTAAGCTATGGAAGCAATAATAGTGAAGTAAAAGTATTATTTTACTAAATAGAGACCAGATGAGATTGGAGAACACAAATCAGGAATGAAATCAGGGTTTCTCTTTGTTTAAGACAAAAGCTTGTTTCAATTGCTTCTGAACAGCGGTCCAAGAGATGAATGGTAGCAGTCACATGAGAGTCTGATTTGGCCAGATCAAGATGACCTTAGGCCAAGAGGGCAATTATACAACTATACCTGCAAAGGAATTATACGTATTTTTACTCATCAGTTACATGAACTTCCACTTTTATTTAGACACTTTAGCATGATACTATAATGATAAAGCTGTGAGTTACATTAGACAATTCCTGGATTTGGAATTTGGTGATTTGACCTCAAATGCTGATTTACACATTTCCCTATTTTTTTGTGGCTTTAAGAAAATATTTTGAACTTTTAAACTTCTAAGGATCTTTCTAACTCTAAATCTAAAGGATTTCTAATTCCAAGATTTAGAGCCAGAAGGTACCTTCTGGTGAAATCCCTCATTTTGTTCCTATATGTTTGATGAACAATTCTATCTTCTCTGTAACTTTAGATGTTCTTGAAGAGCACTAAGTTCTGCAATTTTCTTAATTTTCCCCCAGAAAATAAAAGTCTCCCTGTGGTTAAGATGAAATGGGATTCTTACTTTTCAAAAAGATAATAAGAATTCTGCCAAATAGTTCTATATTTGACATTAATCTATACTATCATCTACATAACCAATAAAAAAAATCTTTAAATAGAGCACCCAGAGACTATTAAAGCCTTACTCTTCCTTGAATTCATTGAGACTGAAAGGTGTCTAAATTCCTAACTTAGATATTTGCATACATAGAATCATTTTCTTGCTTGTGGAAGAGATTGTAACATGGAAGAGCTAGGAAAGCCCATTATATTCCAGATCTGCTGTATACGTTGCTTCTTCATTATCACCCTGCCACATAAGGGTTTTAATAGAATGTTTCCTTCACTAACTTTTCTCCTTTGGAATATGGCATCTGAAATTTTAATGTTTAATGATAAATTTCAGGAACTCTGCAGACATTACATTTAGGCTGAGCAAAATATCCTTTCCAAACATTTCCCTTATTCTTATATTTTGCTTAAAATGTTTACATTATTTTTCTTTCCCCTACTTTCATAAAATTGTTCACCTCCAATAAATCTTTCACATGAGAAATGACTCTGTAACTACATTTGTCAATTGCATAAGCATGCTGGGACAGATGCCAAGAATTATCTAATTTGAATATCTGATTTTGGAAATCTTAGTCAAATTTTTCTTCAGGTTCTAAGCCAACATTTTCCTTTCCAAAGATTATTAGTATGTGTTCTGTTCTTATAATCAGGCAAGACTTTGGTCAAAAAAAAGGGAAAGCAAAAAAATTTATCCTTCAACTTCTATCTGTTTTCCTGGTTTATCCAGGTATTTAATAAGTAAAAGTAAGTATTAAACTCTCCTGGTGACAATAGAGGCAATGAAAGAGACAAAGAAATTTTAAAACAAATCATTAAACAAATAGGATTTAGGTTCTACTCTGCTTCTCAAATCCAGATAAGCTTATAAAGGAATAAATTATCTATACAGAAGAAAGTATCATGAAGAAGTAGAAAAAAATGATGAAAAACAGTATTAAAGACTAAAAGAATATTTTTAAAATATCCTTTTTTAATTGGCCAAATTTAACTCTGACCCAATTTGAGAGCAAAAGAAAAAGAAGCCCTGTCACAAACATGGATAATTTACCTAAACAAATTTCCATGTTGATCATATCATGCAATCATTATATTTACATACATTCGCATATGTGTTTGTACATGTACATATGTATCATATATACATAGAGATATGTGCACATTCATATATATACATATATGTGAGAGAACACTTAATATGAGCAATTTGTCTTTGCCTACTCAATTATCATTTTGTTGATTAATTTTTTTTAGCTACTCAACTCCTAATTTTGAATATCAAAGTTTCTATACTTTTTTTTCCTATACTTTGCATCAGAAATTTTTGGAAGGAGCTTTTTTCAATTTTTCCTTTGTAGAATTGTTTTTTTTTTTGTATCGAATATTCTAAGTCCACTTCTCTTGCCTATAATATTATCATATTCCAAAATCTATTTTTTATAATAGAGGCTACCAAATCACATATCATCTTGATGGTGAAGCCTCAAGATTTGAATTCCTGAATACTATGTGGAGTATTTTATTTTATTTTGTTTTGAATATCTGGATCTTGGCTCTTATGTTCATAGGAGTTTTTCATTTGAAGTTTCTTTGATGAGGTGGGTGGTGAATTCCTATTTTCACTTTTTCCTCTGCTTCTAAGGTGTCTATGCAGGATTCTATTAAGATTTCTTGAAATAAGACACTGTAGCTCATTTTATGACCATGGCCTTCAAATTTTCCAATGATTCTTAATTTTCTTTCTCCAGAATTTTTTCCAGTATAATTATTTTTGATGTGACACAGCTTAATTTTTTTTTCTAATTTTATTTAGTCTTTTGACTTGATTTTAACATTTTTGTTTCCTATTTATTAATTGGTTTCTATTTGATCCTTTTTAATTTTCAAATAGATTGTTACATACTCAAGTTTCTTTTTTTTTTAACTTCTTGCATTAACTTTTTAATTGTCTTTCCAATTATTTCTTCCATAGTTCTCATTTTTTCTGGGATTATTTTCCTAAAGTACTCATTTTATTTAAAATTTATTTAAACTCTCCCTTAAACTTTTCCATGAATTCAATTTGAATATTTTTCCACAAATGACATTTTTCTGAGTTGTTGCTTATAGATATTTTGGATTCATTCTCTTATGGTTTTGTCTTATGTATTCTGGCCACAATATTAGCTCTTTATGGTGGGGCTCTTTTTGATTTTTATTTTTCCCCTTCTTCCAGGTTATATACTACTTTTGAATTTGATATTAGGAATAGGTTCTATGATACTTCTGAAGGGAAAATCTTGTCTAGTTTTTTTTGTTTGTTTGTTTGTTTGGTATTGAGTACTATGTTATTCCAGGATTTTATGTACAGGCTCAGGACCTGTATGTAGGTTTTCAGTGTTCACAAACATAATGTGATCAGATTCATAGTAAAGTCTTTTTTTCCCTCTTCTCCCCAGTCAGAGCTCTATAACTTCCAGATCTAAATTTTGTTCAGAGTAACAATAAAATACTGATAGATTTACCTCCTACAAATCATTACGAAGCTCTGCTGGTTGTGCTAAATACTAGAAATGACATTCCACTATTTTGAGAATGAGCATGAGTATGAGTGACATTACTGCTTTTGCCACCTTTTGAACATGTATTTTTTCTCTATATAAAATGCAGGATCACTCTACTCAGCCTATCACCTCTATGATCATAACTCCTTTTGAATCCACCTTGGATTTGTGACCTAGAAGTGAGTAGTAGGTGATAACATTGGCAGTTTGCTCCTATATTACCCCAGAATGGATCTAGGAGTACCCTGGTATGGATCTGAGACCTCTTTTTGCTTTGGTGCACTGCATCACCTAGGTTCTGTCCTGAGGCATTGCCTAGTATATCACAGATGTATGTGTCTCCCTTTGAAGCCCTCTGCTAGATGCTTTGACTTTTTCTGCATTTCTTCATGAGGATCATCACAGATTTCTAAAGTTTTATAAATGGGAACTCGGTTATTTGTTACTAAGAATTCTGGATTCTGCCCACTGTATAAGTTTGTATAAAGTATACAAAATATACTTTGTATAAGTAAAAAAACCCAACAACTTAAATTTGGAAGATCATGGTAGAAAGGGTATCTATTTGGTCTTGATTAGAAGGACTGAAGTAGGCAGTAAAAGAAAAATGTTTGGTAAAATTGAATATGCACATTGGGAACAGATTTCTGAAAGCTTTAATTGTTGAGTATTTATGAAATCAGGACAATCTTAAGGGAATAAAGACATCATTAAGATTTTCAGAAAGTTTTATTCATTATTAGAAATAAAGGAGAGATTTTATCATGATGGTAATAAATTTGTATCATATGTGAACATGTATGTGTGTATGTGTGTGTGTGTATAAGAGAGAGACACAGAGACAGACATAGACAGACAGAGATAGACACAGATAGTAAAAGAGACAAAGAGAGAGGGGAAGAGAGACACAGAGACAGAGACAGATACACACAGAGAGATAGACAAAGGCAGAGAGACAAAAGCAGACAAAGAGACAGAGAAACAGAAACATAATATAGTGTCATTATACAGTATCAGGCTGTATAGGAATTTGATAAATGATTTCTGAGAAAAATATATGTTATATAAAGGCTAAACTTTTTACATCCCTAGATAGATGGAGAACTGTATCTGTCAATGGTGCAGAAAGAGGGGAGCATCCCATGGACTCAGGATGTGATTGTGAATGGACACTGATGTCATGACATCAAAGAAAAATACATGAAGGAGTGGAAAAAAGATTTGTATGGAGAAAACGGGAGAGGGAAGGTATAATAGAACAATTAGTTCACATGAAGAGGTGCAAAAGAGGAATTAGAATAGCCAATGTGGATTAAAACTATTACTCTTTGCAGATGATATGATGTTATAATTAGAAAATCCTAGAAAATCATCCAAAAATCTACTGGAAAAAATTTGCAGCTTTAGCAAAGTTACAGGATATAAAATAATCCCACACCAATCATAAACATTTCTACATATTACTGAAAAATCCCATTAGCAAGAGATAGAAAGAGAAGCTCTATTTCAAATTACTGTTGACTAAATAAAAACTTGGGGGTCTACCTGCAAAGAGAAACCCAAGAAATGCATGAACATAATAATAAAACACTTTTCACATAATGAAAGTCAAATCTAAACAATTGGGAAATATCCATTGCTGATGGGTAGGCTGAGCTAACATAATAAAAATTACAATTCTACCTAATTGTTCTATTTTGTTCAGTGCCATACCAATCAAACTGTGAAAAATCATTTTATAGAACTAGAAAAACAATATCAAAATTCATTTGGAAGAAGAAAAGGTCAAGAATATTAAGGGAATTAATGAGAAAAAAATACAAAAGATGGGAGCTTAGCAGTACCAAACTGAAAATTATATTGTAAAGCAGCAGTCATCAAAACCATTTGATATGGTTAAGAAATATACTGGGGGGTCAGTAGAATGGATTCGATACCAATGACATAGTAATTAAGACCTATAGTAATCTGGTATTTGATAAATTTCCAAGCTCCAGCTTCTGGAGTAAAAACTCACTATTTGACAAAACTTGTTGGGGAAACTGGAAAATTATATGTCAGAATCTTGGCAAAGACCTATATCTCACACCCCATGTCAAAATGAGGTACAAATGGCATATGATTTGGGCATAAAGTATGATACCATAAACAAATTAAGAGAGCAAAGAACGATTTGCTTATCATATCTTTGTAGAAGGAAGAAATTTATGGCAGAAGAACTAGAGAACATTCTAAAAGACAAAATGGACGACTTTGATTACATTAAATTAAAATGTTTTTGCACAAACAAAATCAAACAAACAAGATTAAAAGGGAAGTATAAAGCTAGGAACAATCTTCAGAGCCAGTGTTTCTGAAAAATGTCTTATTTCTAAAATATATAAAGAATTATGTCAAATTTATAAGAATACAAGTCATTCCCCAGTTGATAAATGGTCAAAAAATATGAACAGACAATTTTAATATGATGAAATTAAAGCCACCTATAGTTATATGAACCAATGCTCTAAATCATTATTGATTAGAGAAATGTAAATCAAAACTACTCTGAGCATCCACCTTACAACTCTTAGATTAGCTAACATGACAGGAAAAGATAATGATAAATGTTGGAGGGAATGTATGAAAAAAGTGTTCATTAAATGCATTTTTGTGGTGTTATGAAATAATGCAACCATTCTGGATAGCAATTTGGAAATATGGCAAAGGGGTATAAAACTATGCATACCTTTTGATTTAGCAGTGCCATCACTAGATTTGTATGGCAAGGAAATCATAAAGGAGGAAAAAGTACCAACATTAGCAAAAATGTTTTTAGCAGCTTTTTTTGAGGTAGCAAAGAATTAGAAATTGAGTAGATGCTCATCAATTGGGGAATGGCTAAACAAATTGTTGTATATAAAGGTAATGGAATCTTATTGCTCTATAAAAATAATGAACAAGATGATTTTAGAAAGACCTGAAAAGATTTACATGAACTGATGATAAGTAAAACAAGTAGAACCAGGAATGTATTGTACACAATAAGAGCAAGAATGTGTGATAATAAACTATGAAAGATTTGCTTCTTATCTGTGGTCAATGATCCAAAGCAATCCCAATAGACTTTGGATAGAAAATGCCATTTGCCTCCAGAAAGAAAAAAATGAACCAATCCAAAACAAAACACAAAACTGTTTTTTTTTTCTGTATTGTTTTGTTCTGATTTTTCTCTGACATCATTCATAAAGCAACAAGTATGAAAAATAAATAAATTTACTAGAAAAAAAATAAATGCTTGCTGATTGATTATCCTAAGCATCTGAGCTTAGCCTTGGGCTAGATTCAAAAGGCTGTGTTTCTAACAACAATGATAATGCTCGAAAATGTCCAACAGTTTCATGGTTCAAAACCATTGAGATATGCATGCATGTACATACATATATATGTACTATATAGACACACTTATATTTATGTACATTTATTTAGATTTATAAATGTATGTATATATGTCTGCATATAACACATGTATGCAAATATGTGTGCATATATGAATGTGTCAACATTTATACAAAATGATCACACAATCAATTAATGGCAACCTAAAGACTAGAGTATAAATCTTCTAAATCAGTCTTTTTCCTTATTGCAAGTATCCTTGCTTAACATATCATCATCCTTTCTAACACATCTAACCTGATGTAGACTTGGAAATCAAAAGGTAATTAGGTGCTCTTTAGCAACATTAATCTTAGTCAGAGTTCTTGGTTTGATTCACAACTTAGACATTTCCTAGTTGAGAGATTATGGGCAAGATTCTTTTTTTTTTTTAATAAAGCTTTTTATTGACAAAACATGAGTGACCTTTCAACATTGACCTTTGCAAAAAAACCCTTTTTTCCCCAAGTTTTTACTTTCCTTCTCCCCACCCCCACCCCTAGATGACAGGTAATCTAATACATGCTACATAGGATAAATTATATGACAAATACAATACATGTATACATATCTATACAGTTATCTTACTGCACAGGAAACATCAGATCTAGAAAGAGAAGAAGGAAAAAAACAACCTAAGAATGAAAACAAAATGCTTGGAAATATTCACAGAAAGCGTTAAAATGCTGTGTTGTGGTTCACTCTTAGTTCCCACAGGCCTCTCTCTGGATGTATATGACTATCTTCATCGCAGAACAACTGGTTTGAATCACATCATTGTTGAAGAGAACCATGTCCATCAAAATTAATCATCGTATAGTCTTGTTGCTGTGTATAATGTTCTCCTGGTTCTGCTGATTTCACTCAGCATCACTTCATGCAAGTCTCTCCAATCCTCTCTGAAATCCTCCTGTTGGTCATTTCTTACAGAACAATAATATTCCATAACATTCATATACCATAATTTATTCAGCCATTCTCCAATTGATGGGCATCTTTTTAATTTCCAGTTTCTTGCCACTACAAAAAGGGCTGCCACAAACATTTTTGCACATGTGGGTCCCTTTCCCTCCTTTAAAGTCTCTTTGGGATGTAGGTCCAGTAGAAACACTGCTGGGTCAAAGGGTATGCACTGTTTGATAACTTTTTGAGCATAGCTCCAAATTGCTCTCCAGAATGGTTGGATCCATTCACAGTTCCACCAACAATGTATCAGTGTCCCAGTTTTCCCACATCCCCTCCAACAGTTATCATTATCATTTCCTGTCATTTTAGCCAATCTGACAGGTGTGTAGTGGTATCTCAGAGTTGTCCTAATTTGCATTTCTCTGATCAATAGTGACTTGGAGCACCTTTTCATGTGACCAGAAATAGTTTCAATTTCATCTGAAAATTGTCTGTTCATATCTTTTCACCATTTATCCATTGGAGAATGGCTTGAATTCTTATATATTTGAGTCAATTCTCGATATATTTTAGAAATGAGGCCTTTATCAGAACCTTTGGATGTAAAAATATTTTCCCAGTTTACTGCTACCCTTCTAATCTTGTCTGCATTCATTTTGTTTGTACAAAAACTTTTTAACTTGATATAGTCAAACTTATCTATTTTGTGATTAATGATGACCTCTAGTTCTTCTTTGGTCACAAATTCCTTCCCCCTCCACAGGTCTGAGAGGTAAACCATCCTACATTGTTCTAATTTGTTTATAA
>JAJPUD010015667.1:24838-36617 GCA_023553655.1 Myrmecobius fasciatus | reverse complement strand
GCCTTCCAATCTTGACTGCATTGGTTTTGTTTTTAGAAAAAAAAAAACTTTTTAATTAATGAAATCAAATTATTCATTTTTCATTTCATAATGTTCTCTAGTTCTTTGGCCACAAATTCCTCCCTTCTCCACAGATCTGACAAGTAGAATTAACTTTTACTCTACTAATTTGCTTATAGTATCACCCTGATATCTAAATCCTGAATCTATTTCAACCTTATTTTGGTGTAGTATCCCAATTTTTCATTTAGGAAGGGCTGGGGGGGGGGGCAGAGCCAAGATGGCGGAGTGAAAACACAACTCTCTGTGACCTCCTCTGACCTTCTCTAAAACCAACAGCAGATTAAGCCTCTAAACTGGTTCTGGAGTCAAAGCTCCCCCAAATATTAAGAGTACAATACATTCCTAGAAAAAGTTACCTTGGAGGAGCTTCAAAGCAGGTCTATTTCAGATGGGCAGGAGATTGGACAGTGTGCTGAGCTTGGGCACAGCTCCAGGAAACAGGGCAGAAAGCTGGGCAGGACTCAGGTGTCTAAGCACATGGGGAGTCCCTGTGAGACTTTTGGGCCACCCTTCCCTGCTTGCGGGCAGGTGCTTTGGCAGATCTGCCTTTTGTAAAAGGTAGAGTGTAACCCAATGCAAATGCTAGTCCTAGCCAGGAGAGCCCAGCACCGGAAGTCAATCAGTCGAATTGCCCCAGGGCAAATTACCACAATCACGGCTTCTCTGCTTTAAACAGACCTCAAACTTAAAAAAAAAAAAAATAGAAAAGAACTCTCACCATAGACAGCTTTTATGGAGAGAGAGAAGGGCAGATCTCAGATCCTGAGGTTCCTAAAGGTAAAGCAACTCCAGAGGAAGCCACAAAGAGAGACATGAGCTAGTCCACATTTCACAAGGTTTTCCTGGAAGATTGCTTAAAGAATCTCAAAAGAGAGTTAGAAGAAAAATGGGGAAATGAAATGAGATCATTGCAAGAAGGAATGGAAAAAGCATATAATGCCCTACAAAAGACATATGAAAAAGACACCAATTCATTGGAAAACAAAATTGGTAAAATGGAAAAAGAATTCAATGAACAAAAAAATTTAATTGGCCAGTTACAAAAGGAGCTTAAAAAGGTAAGTGAAGAAAATAATACATTAAAAATTAGAATTGAACAAATGGAAGTGAACGACTCGATAAGACTTCAAGAATCAGTCAAACAAAAACAAAAAAAAATGAAAAAATAGAAGAAAATATGAAATATCTCCTAGGAAAAACAACTGACCTGGAAAATAGATCTAGGAGAGACAATCTAAGGATTATTGGACTTTCTGAAAGCCATGATGAAAAAAAGAATCCAAACACTACCTTCCAGGAAATCATGAAAGAAACCTGTCCTGATGTTTTAGAATCAGAAGGCAAAATCGCCATTAAAAGAATTCACTCATAACCTCCTGAAAGAGACCCCAAAATTAAATCCCCAAGGAATATAATGGCTTAATTTCAGGATTATCTCACCAAGGAAAAGATATTGCAAGCAGCTAGAAAGAATTCAAACACCGAGGAACTGTAATTAGAATCGCACAAGATCTGTCAACCTCCACATTAAAGGATTGAAAGGCCTGGAACCAGATATTCCAAAAGGCAAAGGAACTTGGATTATAGCCAAGAATAAGCTATCCAGCTAGAATGAACATTATTTTCCAGGGAAGAAGATGGGCATTTAATGATATAGGAAAATTTCACTTATTTCTAATGGAAAGACCAGATCTGAACAAAAAAATTGACCTACAAACACAGAACTCAAGAAAAGCATAAAAAGGTAAAAAGGAAAGAACTCTTGAGAACTATATTTCTACTATGGGTATACTTAAAGAATGTTTTCATTCCTCTGTTTCCATTCAATTTTCTCCAAAGATCTATCATACCTAACTTTTCTAATATTTTGTTTACCTCCCTAACTTCTTTCTTATTTATTTTATGGTTTGATTTATTTAATTCAGAGAGAGCAAGGTTGAGATCCCCCACTAGTATAATTTTGCTGTCTACTTCTTCTTGCATCTCTCTTAACTTCTCCTCTAGGAATTTGGATGCTATACCACTTGGTGCATATATGTTCAATATTGATATTGCTTCATTATCTATGGTACCCTTTAGTAAAATATAGTTTCCTTCCTTATCTCTTTTGATTAAATCTTGTGTGATTCTAATTACAGTTTCTCTGTATTTGAATTGTTTCTTTCTAGCTGCCAGCAATATCTTTTCCTTGGTGAGATAGTCCTGAAATTTATCCAGTAAAAAAGGGGGAGGGGCTCTAAAGAGGGGAGGACTGTTTAAAGGAGGTGGTCATCAAAAGCAAAATACTGGGGAAGGGGGAAGGGAGAAAGGGGAAAGGAAAGAGAAAGACATAACTTTGGGTAAATAAGATGGCAGGAAATACAGAATTAGTTATTTTAACTGTGAATGTGAATGGGATGAACTCTCCCATAAAATGGAAATGGGTAGCAGACTGGATTAAAAGCTAGAATCCTAAAATATGTTGTCTACAAGAAACACATCTAAAGCATAGAGATATATACAGAGTGAAGGTAAAGGGCTGGAGCAGAATCTACTATGCTTCAGATGAACAAAAAAAGAGCAGGGGTAGCAATCCTGATCTCAGATTAAGTAAAAGCAAAAAGACAGATCGAATCAAAAGAGATAAGGAAGGAAACTATATTTTACTAAAGGGTACCATAGATAATGAAGCAATATCAATATTGAACATAATGTACCAAGTGGTATAGCATCCAAATTCCTAGAGGAGAAGTTAAGAGAGATGCAAGAAGAAATAGACAGCAAAATTATACTAGTGGGGGATCTCAACCTTGCTCTCTCTTTATTAAATAAATCAAACCACAAAATAAATAAGAAAGAAGCTAGGGAGGTAAACAAAATATTAGAAAAGTTAGGTATGATAGATCTTTGGAGAAAATTGAATGGAAACAGAAGGGAGATTTCTTTTTTTCCCCAGCAATTCATGGAACACATACAAAAACTGACCACATGTTAGGGCATAAAAACCTCAAAATCAAATGCAGAAAGGCAGAAATAGTAAATGCATCTTTTTCAGATCATGATGCAATAAAAATCACATGCAATAGACCAAAAGTTAATTGGAAATTAAAACCATTTTTTCATTTGAATTATATTTAGAAGAACTGTACATGTTTAACCTATAATGGATTACTTGCTGTATTGGGGAGAGGGAAGGGGAAATGAGGAAGAAAAATTGGAACACAAGCTTTTGCAAAGGTGAATGTTGAAAACTATCTTTACATGAATTTGGAAAAATAAAAAACTAAAAAGATTCTAGATCTCTTTTTCTAGTTGGTTGATTTTCTTCTCATAATCTCCTTGTTTTTCTTTTATTGTTCTCATTTTTTAAGTTTCTCTAATCTCATTTAATTTTTAAAGTCTTTTTTGAGTTTTTCTATTAATTTTGAGGGGCAGGTGACCATTTAATGTTACTCTTTGGGATAGGAGAGGTTTTTTTTGTTGTTGTTACTTCAGTATCCTCCTCTGAAGTTGAACCTTAGGGAAAAGGGAAAACCCTTTTTTCCATAGTAACTTTCTGTTTGATTCTTTCTTCTTTCCCTGATCATTTTTAAAATTTGTATTTGTAGCAAATTGTTGGTGTAATCACCTTTAGTCCTGGGGTGTCAGAGATAATGCCTCATCTCCAGTTGTTCTTCAATTCTTCCCTTTGGCCTAGAGCTAAAACTAAGAACTCCATCCTTCTAGAAGTGCCAGCAGCCAGCAGCGTCTCTGCCCCATTGCTTCAGCACTTACTGGATGTATGCTGGTTCCTTCTCACCCAGGGATGTGTCTCAGTAGTACAGCTGGACCTGGCATTCTTTATCAGAGGTTCCCTAAATTTTCCTCAACTCTGAGGCTGACTCCTCACACTGTCTAAAAGGTGAAAATTCCTGTAGCTGGAGCTGAGGTTACATCTCCATACAGCTAGCCCCAGAGTATGCCTTCAGCAGAACTAGTCTGCAGGTATTTACACTTCATACAGGGCAAACCTATATCCTGGTATCTTTTTTCAGTTCTCTGATTGTTCCAGAAGGACCTGTTCTGCCCCAACTCTTATTTGTTTTTAGCACTCTACATTTTCCCTGAGGTGCAATTTTGTCTTGTTTGTAGGAGAAATCTGGAAATCTTGGAATTTTTTGACCTACTCTGTCATCTTCCTAGAATGCTCTCCTAAATTATATTTTAGCATATTGTCATCATCTCTTTGTTCAAGATGCTTATGAATGTTGCCTCATTATCTTGGGGGCAGAGAATTCTGTCAGATGTCATGGGGGACTTTGGAAACTTAGACATTTCTTTCTCCAAGCTGGAAGTGGCTTGGGTACAGATTACTGTTAAAATAGCAGAATTGTTTCTAGCAGACTTGAACCTAAATCACAAAGTTACAGTATTAGGATTATTTTTTTTCTTCCACACTAACTTCTCACTGTGCATTGATTTTTCTTACAATTCAATGGAATAGATAGTAAATTAATTTATATGATTTTTTTTTTTTGCTGAGGCAATTGGGGTTAAGTGACTTGCCCAGGGTCACACAGCTAGGGAATGTTAAGTGTCTGAGACCACATTTGAACTCAGGTCCTCCTGACTTCAGGGCTGATGCTCTATCCACTGAGCCACCTAGCTGCCCCTATATAATGTTTTAAAAACTTGTGTAACTGAACTTTGACAAATGTGCAGATCACTTAAGATGGAGGTCCCATATTGGGCATGCGTTACTGTAACTATATGAAACAGATTAGATAGATATCACTGCCTGTACCTTACAAATAAGGAAAATGAAATTTAGAGAGATTCAGAAATTTGCACATATTGGAAATTAAGGGGATGCCCATCAATTTGGGAATGAATAAGTTATGGTATATGAATGCAATGGAATATTATTGTTCTACAAGAAATGAGCAGATTGCATTTCAGAAAAACCTGGAAAGATTTATATGAACTGATGTTGAGTAAAGTGAGCAGAACCAAGAGAACATTGTACATAGAAATAGCAAGATTATGTGATGATTAGCTATGATGGACTTGGCTCTTCTCAGCAATATGGTAATTCAAATATTACAATAATAGCTGTCTTAGGGAGAGGAGAGAAAAATTTGGAACTAAAAATCTTACCAAAACTATCTTTATATGTAATTGGAAAAAATAAATTACTATTAAATGAAGGGAAAAAGAGAGATCTGTCCATATTCTCACAGCCAGTAAATGTCAGAGGTGGAATTTGAAAATAGGTTTTCTTGATTCCAAGTCCAAAATTGCACATTTTATTACACAATCTGTAGTATAGATATTATTTTCCTAAACAAATATTAGATATTTGACAGATATGGAGACTGACACACAGAAAAGTTAAATGACTTTGCCTAAAGTCAAACAGCTAACTAATGTCATGATTCCCAGTTGAATTTATCTCTGAATTTATCAACATTACTTTCACAAGGGCAAGCCAGGTGATACAGTGAATTGAGCCTGAAGTCAGAAAGATCTTCCTAAATTCAAATCTGACTTCAGATACTTAATAGCTTTGAAACACTGGGCAAGTCATTTAAACCTGTTTGCCTCAGGTTCCTCATCTGTAAAATAACCTGGAGTCTGAAATGGCAAATCATTCCAGTATCTCTGCCAAGAAAACTCCAAATGGAGTCACTGAAAAGGACTGAACAAATAACATTTTCTATCTTCCTGAATCCTTACCTTAACAATGTAGCGACCATACTGTGGTCTCTTAGAATTGATGATGATCCCTATAGTGCAAGGGATAAGTGTCAAAGCCATTGAGATGGCAATTTGCCCATAGGGTACCTTGTCCTTGAGATCCCCTTCATAGATTCCCTTGGAGTAGATAAACAGGAGAAGAGGCATCATGCCCAAGGCAAAGAAAGTGGAACAGGTGGTCATCAAAATGCTGGAATAATGAAGAAAAAAAGAGAATTGAAATCAGATTCTAGGACATGTTTAACTACAACAGCACCTCAGCTCTGGAAAATCAAGGAGCTATGGAGAGAAAGGGTATTTAGAGAATCTTTTGATCCAAGAAAGTTCAGTTTATTAGTGACATAAAGAGTATAAGAACTTCAGTTTCTAACTGAAGGAATTGACCAGGGCCATAATGCAAAAACAAACTAGTTTAATAGTAAAAAGATCTAGGTTTGCATCCCATCTCTGCTTCTGTGTGATCTGGAATAAGTTTAATATCTCTAGGCCTTTTAAAATTTATGAAATAGATGGGATGTTCCCTCAAGTCTCTTCCAGAATAAGTTCTATTGTACTTTTTTGGACCTTTGGGAATGCAATATGATCAAAAGCAAAATGATATTTTGAATATTTCTATTCTCTCCTTTGGAAAATTCTCAGGAACTTCATAGCCAATTTCCAGACCTCCCAGATCAAGGAGAAAGTACTTCAAAGCAGCCAAAATAAACAATTCAAATATTGTGGTACTACGTTCAAGATTACATAGGATTTGGTTCCTTCCATATTAAAGAACTGGAAGGTTTAGAATATGATATTCCAGAAGGTAAACGAATTAGTATTATAATCAAAAACCATCTTTCCAACAAAACTGAATATAGTACTTCAGGGGGAAAAATGGATATTTAATGAAATAAAGAACTTTCCAGCATTTCTAAATTCAAAAAATTGATCTTTAAATGCAAGACTCAAGGGAAACATAAAAAGGTAAAAAAAGAAACAATAAAGAGAAAACATAAGAAATTCAATATTTATATTTTTATACAGGAAGATAATATTTGTACCTGAAGAACTTTATTGTTATAAGGACAGTTTAAAAGAAATATAAGTAGACAGAAAACACAGATATGAGGTGACATTGATGGAATGATAACTCTCCCCTAATAAAGGGGTAAAGAAGGAGGGGGGGAGATTGAAAGGAATAAATTATCTCACATAAAAGAGGCATAAAAGAACTATTATAATGGAGATGAAGATGGAAGTCGGTGATGGTAAGCAATGCTTAAACCTTTTGAATCAGAATTGATACCACATACCATTCAGTTGTATACAGAAATCTCTCATCTATAAGGAAGGAAAAAGGGATGAATGTAAGAAAGGCAAAGTGGGATCTGATAGAAGAGAAGGCAGATTGGGCGAAGTGGTGATAAGTAAAACAGCTGTGATGAAGGATAGTGTCAGGGTAAAAGCAGGGGATAAACAAGGGGAAAATAGCATGAGGAAACTACACAATTATTATAACTATAAATGTGAATAGGATAAACTCATTCATTAAACAGAAGCAGAGAGCAGAATGGATTAAAAATCAGAATCTTCTGTTTATTGAAGTTTTTTTATTTTCAAAATAAAATTTCATGGATAATTTTCAACATTCACCCTTGCAAAATCTTACGTTCCAAATTTTTTTTTCTCTTTCTCTCACTCCCTCCCCTCCAATATATGTTAAACATGTGCAATTCTTCTATATATATTTCCACAAATATGTTGCACAAGAAAAATTAGACCAAAAAGGGAAAAAATGACAAAGAAAATAAAATGCAAGCAAACAACAACAAAAAGAGTGAAAATACCATGTTGTGATCCACACTCAGTTTCCACAGTCTTCCCTCTTGATATAAATGGCTCTCTTCATCACAAGACCATTGGAACTGGCCTGAATGATCTCATTGTTGAAGAGAGCCGTGGCCATCAGAATTGATTATCATATAATTTTGCTATTACCATGTACAATGATCTTCTGGTTCTGCTCATTTCACTTAGCATCAGTTTATGTAAGTTGCTCCAGGACTCTCTGAAATCAACCTGCTGATCAATTTTTTATAGAACAATAATATTCCATAACATTCATATATCATAACTTATCCAGCCATTCTCCTAGTGATGGGCATACATTGTTTCCAATTTCTTGACACTACAAAAAGGGCTGCCACAAATTTTTTTGCATATGTGAGTCCTTTTCCCTTTTTTATGATCTCTTTGGGATACAGACCCAATAGTGACACTGCTGGATCAAAGGGTATGCACACTTTGATAGCCCTTTGGGCATAGTTCCAAATTGCTCTCCATACAGAGTAAAGATAAGGTTCTAGAGCAGAAAATATTATTCTTTAATTGGAGCAAAAGAAGCAGAGACAGCAATCATGATCTCAGAATAAGCAAAAGTAAAATCAGATTTAATTAAAAGAAATAAGGGAGGAAACTATATCTTGCTGAAAGGTACCATATACAACTAAGTAATATCAACACTAAAGATGTATAAACCAAATAATATAGAATCCAAATTTTTGAAGCTCAATGGTTTACAGAAAGAAACAACAAAGCTATGCTCTCAGAACTAGATAAATCTAATAACAACAACAAACAAACAAAAGTAGTTATGAAGGTGAATAAAATTGTGGAAAAGGTAGAGCTAGGGGAAAACTGAATAGGAATAGAAAAGAATATACCTTTTTTTCTCAGCAGTACATGGTACCTATACAAAAAACTGATCATGTATTAAAGGGTATAAAAGCAAACGCATCTTTTCCAGATCATGATGCAATAAAAATTACATTCAGTAATGAGCAATAGGAAGATAGATTAAAAATTAATAGAAAACGTGGGAAGACTGGGACACTGATGCATTATTAGTGGAGCTGTGAATGGATCCAACCATTCTGGAGAGCAATTTGGAACTATGCTCAAAAAGTTATCAAACTGTGCATACCCTTTGACCCAGCAGCATTTCTATTGGGTTTATATCCCAAAGAAATCATAAAGGGAGGAAAGGGCCCCACATGTGCAAAAATGTTTGTGGCAGTCCTTTTTGTAGTGGCTAGAAACTGGAAACTGAATGGATGCCCTTCAATTGGAGAATGGCTGAATAAATTATGGTATATGAATATTATGGAATATTATCGTTCTGTAAGAAACGACCAGCAGGACGATTTCAGAGAGGCCTGGAGAGACTTACATGAACTGATGCTGAGTGAAATGAGCAGAACCAGGAGATCATTATACATGGCAACAAGACTATATGACGATCAATTCTGATGGACATGGCTCTCTTCAACAATGAAATGTTTCAAACCACTTCCAATTGTTCAGTGAAGAAAGCCATATACACCCAGAGAGAGGGATGTGAAATGTGGACCACAACATAACATTCTCATACTCTCGATTGATGTTTGCTTACATTGTATTCCCTTTATCTGATATGTCTTTCGTGTAGATATGTTTTTTCTTGCACAACAATGATAAGTGTGGAAATATGTATTCATATATTCGATTTGTCAAGTATTTTAACATAATTAACATGTAGTGGATATCCTACCATATAGGGGAGGGGTGGGGAGTAGGGGAGAAAAATTTGTAACAAAGTTATGTAAGGGTTAATGTTGAAGAATTACCCATACATATGTTTTGCAAATAATTTTTTTTTAAAAATTTAAAAAAATAAAAAAAATAATAGAAAACTAAATAATCCAATTCTAAAAAATAAGTGGGTCAAAGAACCAATCATGGAAATAATCGATAATTTCAATAAAGAAATGACAACAATAAGATATCATGCCAGAATTTATGAGATACAAAGCAATACTTAGGAGAAAATGTATATTTCTAGTTGCTTTTATCAATAAAATAGAGGACAAATGAATAAATTGGGCATGCAGTTTAAAAAACTAGAAAAAGAACAAATTAAAAAGCCCCAATTAAATACCAAATTGGAAATCCTGAAAACCAAAGGAGAAATGAATAAAAATGAAAGAAAATAATTTAGCTAATTTAAAAAACCTAAAAGCTAATTTAGTGAAAAAAAAATAACAATGATAAAGTAGATAAACCATTGGTTAACTTAATTCTAAAAAAGAAAAAAGAAGAATAGTTAGGTGGCGCAGTGGATAGAGCACCAGCCTTGAAGTCAGGAAGACCTGAGTTCAAATTTGATCTCAGACCCTTAACACTTCCTAGCTGTAAGTCACTTACCCCAATTGCCTCAGCAAAAAAAAAAAGAAAATGAAATTACTAGTATCAAAAATGAAAGTGATAAATTCACCACCAATGAAGAGAAAATTTAAAGTTATAAAGAGCTATTTTGCCAATAAATTTAACAATCTAAATGAAATGAATGTCTAAAGTATGTAAATTATTCAGATGAATCAAATAATCCAATATTAGAGAAGAAAATTGAACAACCCATCAACAAAATTCCTAAGGAAAAAATTCCCAAGCTAGATGGATTTAGAAGCAAATTTACACAAAAAATTTAAAGAACATTCAATTCCAATATTACATAAACTATTAGAAAAAAAGGCAAAAGAGGAATCCTACAAAATTTCTTTTATGACACAAATATGAAACTGATACCTAAATGAGGAAGAACTAAAACAGAGAAAGAAAATTACAGACCAATTTCCCTAAAGAATGTTAATGCAAAAATTTTAAATAAAACACTAGCAAGGAAATTACAGCAATATATCATAAGGATCATACACTATAACTAGGAGGGATTTATATGAGGAATGAAGGACTAGTTCAATATTAGGAAGACAGTATAACTGACTACATCAATAAAAAACAATGGAAATTATATGATGGATATAGATGGATACAGTATCCATTCCTATTAAAAAAAACATTAACAAGGATAGGAATAAATGGAGCTTACCTTAAATCATAAGTAATATTTATCTAAAACCATCATTAAGTTTTATTTGTAACAGAGATAAACTAGAAGCCTTTCCAGCAGTAAAGCAAAGATGCACATTATCAGCATCATTCAATATTGTACTAGAAATGTTTAGCAATAAAATAAGAAAAACAAATTGAAGGAATTGGAATAGGCAATGAGGAAACAAAATAATAACAAAATTCATCTGAAAGAACAAAAGGTCAAGGATATCAAGGGAATAACTGAAGAAAAATGCGAAGGAAAATGGTCTAGCCATACCAGATCTCAATTGCATTATAAGATGCTAATTGTCACAATCTGGTACCAACTAAGAAATGGAGTGGTAGATCAGTGGAATAGATTAGGTACACAAAACTCAGTAGTAAATGACCATAGTAATCTACTTTTTGATAAACCCAAAGACTCCTATTTCTGGTATAAGAACTCACTGTTTTGAGCAAAACCAAGAGAACATTATACACAGTAACAAGAAGAGTATGTAATGATCAACTTTAATGGATTCTTTTTAACAATGAAGTGATTCAAGCCAATAGACTTGTCATGGAAAGTGCTATCCACATTCAGAGAGGGAACTATGGAGACAATGTAGATCAAAGCAGGGTATTTTCACTTTTGTGTGTGTATGAGAGTTGCTATCTTGGGGAAAGGATAGGGGAGAGAGGAGAAAAATTTGGAACACAAGGTTTTACAAAGGTGAATGTTGAAAACTATCTTTGCATATATTTGGAAAAATAAAATACTATCAAAACTAATACACATTCAATATATATATATAATAAAGACCACTAGCAATTGCTCAGCAAAAACAAACAAACAAAAGAACCTCACTAATAAAAAACTGCTGGGAAAACTAGAAAATAGTATGCAGAAACTAGGATACTATCTACTAAGATAAAGTCAAAATGGCTACATGGTTTGCACATGAAGCAAAATATATTATAAGCTGATCAGAGAAATGCAAATTAAGACAACTCTGAGGTACCACTACACACCTGTCAGATTGGCTAAAATGACAGGAAAAGTTAATGATGAATGTTGGAGGGGATGTGGGAAAACTGGGACACTAATACATTG
>JAJPUD010015667.1:514-19838 GCA_023553655.1 Myrmecobius fasciatus | reverse complement strand
TTAAAAGCTTTAATAATTTAGTAAAAAAAATATAAGCAAATCAGGAGAGCATGGAATAGTCTTATCTGTCAGATCTATCAATAAGGAAAGAATTTAGGATATAATGAAATATAGAGCATTACAAAATAAAAAAATAGATAATTTTGTTTATATAATATTAAAAAGTTTTTGCAGAAACAAAACCAATGCATCAAAAATTAAAAGGAAAGCAGAAAACTACGGGGAAATTTTAATAGCAAGTATCTTTGATAAAGGCCTCATTTCTCAAATATACAAAGAACTGAATCAAATTTGTAAAAATACATTCTCCAATTGATAAATGGTCAAAGGATATGAACAGGCAGGTTTCAGATGAAAAAAATCAAAGCTATTTATAGTTATATGGAGAAATGCTCTAAATCATTACTGATTACACAGAAATGCAAATTAAAACAACCTCACACTTATCAAATTGGCTTTATATGACAAAAAAAAAAAAGAAAATAATAAATGTTGGAAGAGAATGTGGGGGAACCTGGGATACTAATACACTGATAGTGGAATTTTGAACTGTGCCAACTATTCTGGAGAGCAATTTGGAACTATGCCCAAAGGGCAACCAAACTACTTATCATTTGATCCAACAATACCACTGCTAGGTCTATATTCCAAAAAAATATTTTTAAGGGAAAATGACTTATATAAAATATTTTTATTTATTTATAAACATGCATTTATCATGTAAATTATGGCATAATACATAAAAATGTGTATTTATATATACATATTCATTTATAACTGTTTTTATGGTACCTAAGTAAGAACTGGACATTGAGAGCATGCCCATTAATTGGGGAATGACTGAACAAACTATGGTACATAATTCTGATGGAATATTATTATGCTATAAGAAATGACAAGTAGTACAATGATAAACTGATGCAAAGTAAAGTGAGCAGAATCAGGAGAATATTGTACACAATAACAGCAATATTGTAAGATGAATTGTGAATGACTTAGCTATTCCCAGCAATACAATAATCTAAGACAGCCCCAAAGAACCCATGATGAAGCATGCTATCCATCTCCAGAAAAAGAACTATTGTCTGAATGCAGAGGGAAACATTCCTTCTTTCCTTCCTCCCTCCCTTTCTTTTTTTCCCTCTTTCTTTCCCTCTCTCCCTCCCTCTTTCTCTCTCTCTCCGTATCTTGTTGTACAAAATGACTAATATAGAAGTGTTTTATATAATGTACATATATAACATATATTGAATTGTTTACCATATCAGGAAGGGAAGGAGAGGAAGAAGGAAGGAACAATTTTGGAACTCAAAATTTTCTTAATGTTAAAAAACTTTTAACATGTAATTGGGGTGAAACTAAAATATCTTTTTTTATTAAAGCTTTTTATTTGCAAAACATATGTATGGGTAATTTTTCAACATTGACCCTTACAAAGCTTTCCATTACAAATTCCCCCCCCCAGTCCCCTCCCCTCCCCTAGATGGCAGGAAGTCTACTACATGTTAATTATGTTAAAATACTTGACAAATCGAATATGTGTATATATATATATATACATATATATATATATTCTTACAGTTATCTTGCTGTGCAAGAAAAGTCGGATCTACAAGAAAAAAAAATCTGAGAAGGGAAATCTAATGCGAGCAAACATCAATAGAGTGCATGAAAATGTTATCTTGTGGTCCACATTTCATATCCCTCTCTCTGGGTGTATATGGCTTTCTTTGCTGAACAATTAGAACTGGTTTGAAACATCTCATTATTGAAGAGAACCATGTCCATCAGAATTGATCATCATATAGTCTTGTTGCTGTGTATAATGATCTCCTGGTTCTGCTCATTTCACTCAGCATCAGTTCATGCAAGTCTCTCCAGCATTCTCTGAAATCATCCTGCTGGTGGTTTCTTTCTTTTTTTTTCCTTTATTAAAACTTTTTATTTGCAAAACATATGTATGGGTAATTCTCAACATTGACCCTTACAAAGCTCTTCGTTACAAATTTTCCCCCTCTAGTCCCCACCCCTCCCCTAGATGGCAGGAAATCCACTACATGTTAATTATGTTAAAATAACTTGATAAATAGAATATATGTATACATATTTCCACACATCATTGTTGTGCAAGAAAAATTGTATCTACAAGAAAAAAAATCAGAGAAAGGAAACACAATGCAAGCAAACATCAATAGAGAGTATGTGACTGGGTAAGTTACTCAGCTTTGTTTGCTTCAGTTTCTGTAAAATAAACTGGAGAAAGAAATAACAAATCATTCCAGTATCTTTGCCAAGAAAATCCAAATGAGGTTACAAAGGGCCAGATATGACTAAAACAACTGAATAACAACAACAGAATAAATATAAAAGTGATAATACAAAATAATTGAGCAGTAAATAACTTGCAGTTGAGGGCATCAGAAAAAGCTTCCTGTAGAAAATCATAGGTGAAACAAATCCCTTGCAAAATTTAAACATTATATAAACTTCAACTATTATTGATTAATTTCTTCATCTATAAAAGGGGAAGGTTATACTAGCTAATTTACTAAGGTTCTTTCCAGTTATATTAAGTTACGATTCTAATTAATAACATGAACCAACATAACAATTGGGAACTTCTAACATGTTGAAAAACACTATGAACTATTTTGTGATTGAGTTAAAAAGACAAATCACATTCTAAGCAACAGACCTGCTGCCTTCTCCATGAAATTTTCTCAGACTCTTCTAGGTCATAATAATCACTATCTTTAAGAAAAAGAAAAGAATTTCTTGATGGACTTCTACTTAAAATGGTGAAGTAAGAAGTCCTCCTACCACATAAACCTCAGAAAATAACTGAAAAGAGTTCCAGGAAGACTTAATAATGAAATAAAGAGGAAATAAAGAGGAAGCATAGTCTTTCCTCTAGTCCGGAACTGCACAAAAGATAACCAGAAATTTGTGCAGAATCAGACACGATGCACCAGGGAAGTCAGCCTGGTTTCAATTATCACGTATGACACTTCAGCCACCAGCTCTGTAATGCTGTGTACCACTAACTCTTCTTCATGCTATTCTTCACTGAACTGAGGTTTTAACTTGTTCCCAAATCAAGGCTTTAGTTTGTTGCATTCTCATGTCTATCCTGATCTGTATTATTTCTCTGGGAAGAGTCTTGTGAAGCTGCATGTGGAAAAAGATCTAACTCCTGATAGGTTGAGGTTCCTCTCTGAGCCTTGGAAACTTGGGAGAGATGACTGAGAATCTTTTGAATGTGAACTTTTTAAATGGCAGAGGGGAGATCTCCCCAGACGAATAGGGAAAGTGACTCACCACAACACCCCTTGATTTTTCCTGCCTCTAATCCTTAAGAATGCTAACCCTCTTGATGAGATTGTTTTATTTATCCTTGCAGAAGGTAAGAGCCTTTCATGATCCAAGCTGAAGAGTTCCTTTACACTTGTGTATTCACTTGTCTGTTCTAATCCATACAGTTTCTCTGATTTCTATTTACTGATGGCTTTTTTTTTTTAATAACCAGTGTCTGGTAGGAGGAAGGTAAGCTGTTAAAACAAGCTAAGTGTTACAGAGATCAGGTAAGGTGCTTTTAATTCCAAGCCCCTCATTGTTTCCCTAGAATATGCATACATATGTGTCCAGAGGAGCAATGGTATGTCTTGACTTGTGATGTCTTGACCTACTACTGAGTTGGACTTAAATGAAGCAGAGTTGCACAAAATCATCAGCCTCACTCTCTCTTCCAGAGTCCAATAGCAAGACAAAAAGTCAGAATGACTGGCCTGGAATACAGGGGATGATCTTGGTGTCTTCACTCACTTCAACTATCTTTATGGCCACTGGAATAAATTGTTCTCACCCATTTATTCTGAGGGAGAAAGTCTTCACATGCTTGGGGTAGACATCCCCCTAATTCACCTGAGGGGTTTGAGACCTGTTGGTTACCTTCAACCTGGTTTAGCCCCATCTGCTGTGTGGCCACTATATATGCAAAAGCTTCTTAGAGTCACAAGTGAGAGGCTTATGTCAGGTGGATACAAAAGGTGGATAAACAGCCCTAAAAAGAGATCAGCAAGCCTTCCCTCCAGAGGTGGTAGCCTTTTCAGAACACACCAAACATGCACGTGTGTGTGTGTGTGTGTGTGTGTGTGTGTGTGTGTGTGTGTGTGTGTAAAATATATGGTAAATAAGAGTCTAGTCTGATACCACTCATGGAGAAGAGAGTAAAGGAGAAATCATCAAACTATGCTGGTCCAGGATTCTATCTGTCCCTTCCCAATAGGCTGATAATGGTGCTGGCAAAGCTTCTACTCTCTGAAAAGATAAAAAAAAAAGTTGCAGTCTTTCTTGGAAACTAGATCCAAGACCAGATATCTGTGTTACAGATAGACAAAGCATGTCTTATATTACATGACTCAGTCATATAATTCTACATAGAGAAACAAGAAAACATAGGGGACAGAGCTATACAAAAGAAAGCCAGGTTGATCTTCAGGACAAGACCAATAATTACAGGTCACTAAGCAGGGAGACAAAACCCAACTATGGATTTTACTAAGCACCAGGAGGAGCCTTAGCAGTAAATACAGCCAACCAGGACAGAGGAACTCTATAAAAGGCCTGAGAACAAGGTGATCGATCTCCAATATCCTAATGGGATCTGGGAAGTACATAGCAAGTGATAGAAATAAATCTAAATTAGAAATTGTGCAAAGAGAAAATACAGACTAGCTAAGGAGACTGAGATAGAAGGCAAACACTGAGACTGAGACTGGAGCCTGGTACCAGTCATCCATCGATCAGTATCAGCAATGGTATCTAGACTATATAGGGAATAGAACCAAACATGATGAATTCAACCCATCCAAGACTGCCAAAGTCGTAGCCCAAGTACAACATCCATATCCAGGAACTGAGGCTGAAAATTTCTGTTAACAGAAGAAAACACTAAACACCATAAAGAAATACTATGGTAAAGAGAATGCCAAGAAAGCAATTCAAAATAAGAGATTAATACTACAATAGCTATAAGAAAAAAATTACCAAAACTTACCCAAAAAATTACAATTACAAAAACTGGAAGAATGGCTGGAAAAATGAAGTAAGAGATAAAAAAGTTAAATTAGAGTTCCAGAAGAAAAAAATTAAGGAAGAACAAATAGCTTAGAATAGAAAGTAAAAAAAAAAAAAACTTATTCAAATAATGGATTCTTTTAAAAATGAAATAAACACCTCAATTACTCCATGGGAGAACAAAAACTATTAGGACAAAATTTTAAAAAATGGAGGGAGGGGAGAAAATAAGAGATATCTACTATCAAAAACAATCAACCTGTTTTCTAGATCAAGGAGAAATAATTTAAGAATTATAATATTCACTGAAAACCAATGCCACACAAAAAACTTGGATACAATATTTCAATAAGTCATAAAAGAAAACTGGCCAGATCTATTAGAATCAGTGGACAAAGAAAAAATAGAAAGCCTTAAACTGAAAACACACTGGAATAGTGTCTCTTTCACATTCAGTCATAATTGCTAATTGGGTATTTCTTTCCATCTTTCCCCCCTTTTAAATTTATTTTATTCCTTTTTCTTCCCATTCCCTCTTTATAGAAACAAAGAAAAAAAAACAAAAGAGAGAGAATTTGCCTAATATTCATGATCTATACATTAAATAGCCTGTTTTCTTTCTATTGTGATTTTTTTCTCCTTGCCTCACCCTGATTTCAGGTTTTTATTCTTTCTTCTTTTGCATTTAATCCACCTCTTCACATTCCTCTCCCCAACATTAAAGTTTGTTTTATTTATGACTTCCTTTACCTGTCTTGACCTCCTTCCTAAGACCCTGTCTTCCCATCCCTTGACCTATGTCTCCTAATTTCTTTTTGGATTTAATGTATTTCTATACTGAAACTTTCTTATGTGTGGGTGGATGAGGGTAATTTTGTTCATTCTTTTTTTAATCTGGTTCAGACCAGAGTGAAATTCATGTAATGCCTATTCTCTTTTGCTATGATTACTTTTCATCTCATGAATTTATTTTCACATACTTTTCATTTCTATTATGTAATAGTAATTTCTGCCAGCTCCTTTTTTCCCTAATGTAGTTTCTTGTCCCTCCCATTTTTGTCTTTTTCTTGAGGCTATCAAAAGGGGTGGGGGGGAGAAAAAACACCTATAGGTTTTCTATCAATTTTATCTTTCTCTATAAATTTCAAAGATATTAGAGTTCTCAGAAAACACTTATTATTCATTAGCTTTTAAACAATTCATTCCCATATTCTCTCCCAATTAAACAAATGAATGTAACTTTTTTGTTTCTTTTAGTTCCTATATTTCTATTTCAAAATGTCTACTAAATTCTGACCTTTTCATCAGGAATATTGAAATATCTTCTGTTTCATTAAAGATCGATTTTTCCCCCTGCAGTATTAAACTTAATTTTTCCAGGTAGCCTATTTTTGGTTTTAAGCATATATCTTTTCCCTTTTAGAATATTATATTCCAAATTCTCCTGTTCTTCATAGTGGCATCTGCTGGATTCAGGAGTTACTCTCAATCTGGACTCTAAGATACTTCTTTTTAACACAGAGCTCTTAAGGTGACCATCCCTATGTCAAGTTCACCTTGGGGCCCTTTCTCACTGCTACTGAGCTCTGGAGTTGCTATAGCATTAAACTCTGTCTACACAAGTTCACTCACCCAATGTTATATTCTGGCTGAGGCTCTTCCTCCATTCCAGATTCTGGAGTCCTATCATGAGACTTTGCAGTTGCTCTGAGCTGGCTCCTGCCTTTAAACTCAAGGATTTCCCCTCCTGTACGGAATGCTGCTGGGATTCATGCCATGTTGGACCTCTCCTGTTCCCTGGGGTTGCTATGTGCTGTGATTTCTACCTATCATGACTTGTCTTGATATTTGCAAACTTCCGCTTGTCTTTTTTACACACTTCTGGTATGAGGGAAGGCATCTAAAGATTATTCTACTTGTATTTTTGTAAACCTGGTACATTTTTAAAGTTCTACAGGAGTGTTTGTGGAAATCTTGATTTCTCTAGATTGTAGCACCATCTTCTCACTATGCCCCAGACACTTTCATCAAAAGAGAATATTTCAATATATTGGGAAAGCAATAACTAAAAAAAATTTGAACTTAACACAAAAATACATATTTTAAATATCAGAGGAGAGTTAAACAAATTTGAAAAAAATATGGAAATGGATGAAGTGTTTGTTAACCTGATTAAAATAAATGAGGAGCATGAACAAAACCAACAGAAACAAGATTAAAAGGAAAGTACAAAGATGGGGAAAAATCTTTACAGCCAGTGTTTCTGATAAAGGTCTCATTTCTAAAATATATGAAGAACTGTGTCTAATTTGTAAGAATACAAGTCATTCCCCAACTGATAAATAATCAAAGGATATGAACAGGCATTTTCAGATAATGAAATTAAAACCATCTATAGTCATATGAAAAAATGCTCTAAATCACTATTAATTAGAGAAATGCAAATTAAAACAAATCTGAGCTACCACTTCACACCTTTCAGATTGGCTAAGATGACAGGAAAAGATAATGATAAATGTTGGAGAGCATGTGGAAATATTGGGACACTAATACATTGTTGATGGAGTTGTGAAATGATCCAACCATTCTGGAAAGCAATCTGAAACTAAGCCCAAAGGGCTCTAAAACTGTGCATACCCTTTGATTTAGCAGTGCCACTATATCCCAAGAAAGTAACAAAGGAAGGAAAAAGATTCAAATGTGCAAAAATGTTTGTAGCAGCATTTTTTTGTGGTAACAAAGTATTGGAAATTGGGCAGATAGATGGCACAGTGGATAGAGCAACAGCCCTGAAGTCAAGAAGATCTGAGTTCAAATATGACATCAGACACTTGACACATCCTAGCTGTGTGACCTTGAGCAAGTCACTTAACCTCAATTGCCCCAGCAAAAAAAGCAAAAACAAAAAACAAACAAAAAAACTCCAAAGTATTGGAAAACAAGTAGATACACATCAGTTGGGGAATGGCTGAATAAGCTGTAGTTTATGAAGATAATGGAATATTATTGTTCTATAAAAAATGATGAAAAAACTGATTTTAGAAAGACTTGTAAAGATTTACACAAACTGATGCTCAGCGAAACTAGTAGAACCAAGAATACATTATGCACAATAACGGCAAGAATATGTGATGATCAACCACGAAAGACTTGGTTCAGTGATTCAAAGCAGTCTCAATAGACTTTAGACAGAAAATGCCATCTGCATCCAGAAAAAGAACTATGGAGAGTGAATGTCAATTAATACATGCTATGTTCACTTCTTTTTTCTCTTTTTATTTTCCTCCCATGGTTTTTCCTTTTTGTTCTGATTTTTTCTTCCAATATGATTCATAAAACAATGTATATTAAAATATATAAATAAATTTAAACATGGAGAAAAATAAATGAGGAAAACCAAATTGTCAATATTAAAAATTAAAAAGGAAAATCACAAGTAAAGAAGAAATGAGGGAAAGTATTTTTCTCAGATATGTGCCAATGTGCTTTTTTTGTTGAATTGTTAAATTCTGAATTGATAGCCTATTGGACTTTTGAGCTTTACAAAAAATAGTGCGTGTTTGTTTGTTGGTGTCCTTGAATGAAAAGTCCATGTTTACTTTGGAAATTTGCTTCCCTTTCTTTTTTGTGTATTTATGTCTGATTCTGGAAGTACACTGGGTAGTGTGACAGTTATCATAGCCATGGAAAAAAGAATTCTGGAGATTGAGTTCCAGTTTTGGCTTGGTTACAGTTTTACTATGTGATCCTGGGCATTTGCTTTCCTTTGGGCCTTAATTTTCCCTTCTTGAAAACTAGGGAAGAGGAGGCAGGAAGGAAACTCAGAAACCAACTAACCCACCTCCCTATCTTACAGATGAGGAAATTGAGGCCCAGGAAGGTTAAAGAAGTTGCCTATGGCCAAAAAAGGTCATTAGGTTTGGAAATAGGATGATCCCATTTAGTTCTTCCACTTAAAAATACTTTATTTTACAATCTCTCAGTCCTGAGATAATCACAGTTTCTAATACATATACAAATATTCCCAGTTGAATAGTGGCTTCAAAAAAAGAAGATATTTAGGCCACATTTTAAAATCCTCTAGCCCCAGATACAGGGTGGCAGCGGACAGAAGGCTGGGTCTAAAGTTAGGAAGAACTGAATTCAAATCCAGCCTCAGACACTGACTAGCTAGCTGGGTGACCTTGGGCTAGTTCTTCATCCTGTTTATCTCAATTTCCTCATATATAAAATGAGCTGGAGAAGAAAATGGCAAACGACTCTAGTATCTTTGCCAAGAAAACCACAAATGAAGTCAGGGAGATGCAACTGAAAACAACTGAAAAACAGCAACAGAGATAGGTTACTCCTTCCGTTATACCTCAACACATTAAGTCTGGGGCATAATGGTCACATACTCTGAATGCCTAGACTTGCAATAATAATAAAAATTGTTACCATTTATAAACTGCTTTGAATCTTGGAAAGTGTTTCACAAATAGTATCTTATTTTATCTTTATAAAAAGTCTGTGAAGTAGGTGCTAATTGTTACTCCTATTTTGCAAACAAAGTAATTGAGGCAGTCCAAGTTAAATGATTTGCCCAGAGTCACATAGCTATTCCCTGGCTTTTGCAATGAAGATAAAGGGCTCTCTTGCATGACCCTATTAAGGTATAAACAAGTGTTGTTTTCTATAAGTTGATGACTGGCAATTATGTTCTCTGAGCCCAAAAGAAAAAGCTGAAGAGGAAACATGGAAGATTTGAAATAAGATAAAATCAAAAGCTTCTGACTGAGTAATGGTTGTTAAAGCTTTGAAAGAGTTCACTTGGGAAGATATACAAGCCACTCATCTCCTTCTCCTTTGCCCCAGAAAGGGTTTTTGTTGTTGTTGCTGTTTGTTTGTTTGTTTGTTTGTTTTTTGCTGAGGCAATTGGGGTTAAGTGACTGGCCCAGGGTCACACAGCTAGGAAGTGTTAAGTATCTGAGACCAGATTTGAACTCAGGTCCTCCTGACTTCAGGGCTGGTGCTCTATTGTTTGTTTGTTTTTAATATAAGCAGAGAACTTTGAGCTTCTTATCAATGTCTTAAGACATAACAAGTTCTCAGGTTTCTTTCATTAGTTTAAAATTGCTTTGAGTTTTTAGTTTTTTTTTTGTATTTGTTTTGTTTTTCTTAATGAAATAATTCAAGAACAATATTAAATAATACTTTCACCACCAAATCTACTACTGAATAATGTTTTTTCGAACAAGAAAAAATTAGGGTTAGTTAGATGACAAGATTGATCAGGAACAGAATGGGCTATTAATATAGGAGAATATTTTTTAACTTGAGGAAAACAGGAAAGGACTGAGTCTAGTTGAGATGATCTGGTATTGATTTAACCAAAAAAACGATGAACCCAAAAAGTATTGAGCACTGTGCTAGGAACTGTGAGGGATATAGAAAAAGTAAGAAGCATTCCTTGTCTTTAAGACTATTTACTACTTAACCTGAATACCCTCAGAAGTGGAACTCAGAGCAGCAAGACTAAACTTCTAGTATTCACTAGTCCTATAGGAAAAACTGAAGAATCTTAATAATGTTCTCCTGCTGAATTTCTCTGTGTTTATAGTTATTCCTGCAGCATCCTAATTCTTGGACAGGCTAATTCAAAAGCTCTCCAATGACTGAGTTGCTCTGCAAGCTTGTGTGTGTGTGTGTTGGCAAGGGGAGTATGTGGAGAAAAGTTGGATATTCATCTCTGGGTAATTTGGGATTCTATTAAAAAGAATCTTCCATGATCACCCTGAATTGGTTTGAAACTTAAGGGGTCAAAACAGGATGATTTCAGAGGCCTGGAGAGACTTGCATGAGCTGATGTTGAGTGAAATGAGCAGAACCAGGAGATCATTATACACAGCAACAATAAGACTATATGATGATTTATTCTGATGAACATGGTTCTCTCCAGCAATGAGATGTTTCAAACCAGTTCCAGCTGCTCATAGACGAACAAAGCCATATATACCCAGGGAGAGGCCCGTGGAATCTGGGTGTGGACCGCAACATAGCATTTTCATACCTCTATTGATGTTTGTTTGCATTATGTTTTCCTTCTCAGGTTTTGTTTTGTTTTGTTTTTCCTTTACAGCAAGATAACAGTATAAATATATATACACATATTCGATCTGTCAAATATTTTAACATAATTAATATGTATTAGACTTCCTGCAATCTAGGGGAAGGGATGAGGGGTAAGAGGGAAATACTTGTAACAGAAAGCTTTGCAAGGGTCAATGTTGAAAAATTACCTATGCATATGTTTTGCAAATAAAAAGCTTAAAAAAAAGAAAAAGAAACTTATGGGGTCAAAAGGAAGCTAGAACCAGACTGTATCTCAAATCTCTGGATTTAAGACAGAGAACTCTGAGTCATGAATTTCCCAAGCCTGCTGTGAGCCAAATCTGTACCTTCCCAGGAAAGTCTTGGGACTTCCACTAGAGTTAACTCAGATAACAGAGAGGGGTATTCCCAAACTCACCTTTTCCCCATCATCTTAGTGTTTGATACTGAGCAATTGATACCCTCCCCAATCCAATGGAATACCTTGACCAGATGAACCTCCCCAGCTTTCCACAAAATACTTTAATTCAGCTTTAATTTTTTTTTGTTTTGTTTTTTGTTAAATTGTGATGTCATTTCTGGGAGTCCTTTCAATATCAAGCTATTCTGCGCTTATTTTCTCTTACCTCTAACTTACCTGAGGTTCATGTCTCCCTTTAACGACAAACTGAAGATATTGGACAGGGTCCCCCCTGGGGAGCAGCCACATATCAAGATGGCTAGGGCCTCAATATTGTTCAGCTGGAAGATCTTGCCCAGAGCGAAGGCTGTGAGTGGCATGACCCCATACTGAGAGACCAAGGCAATGGCAATCCCCTTAGGCTTCCAGAAGTGAGCCTTCATCTTGCTGAACTCCAAAGTACACCCCAGGGAGATCATGATAAGGAAGAGCATGATTATTAAGATGATACTGAGAGCCAGGTCAGTGGGTCGCTTGCCAAAATTCGGTGGTAGAGTGAAGTTGAAGGGGGAAGAAGCATTAGTGGCCCTGAAGCCCCAAGTCTTGGCCTCCATCTTCTTGCAATTTCCTCTGGGACTGCTGTGTATGATATGGAAGTGGCTAATAGTCCTCTTTCATTCCTTCTTTCCCCTCAGTTCTCTATGGTGCCTCCTAGAACGTTAGTACAAAATACAGCTTTGGGTAAATAGAATGATGCAATTGCAGATTTCTTTGGCATCTGCTCTGTGGTGAGAGTACACAAAGCCCTATCTGTACCATTCCTCTCTCTTCTCATTTATCTAATTTCCTACCTAATTTCCTACTTTCCTATATCTCCAGAGTTTATAAACTCCAGACATTTTGGCCTCTCTTTCCCTGCCTTTGTTGTGCCACAGTTCCCCTGTCTCAGTTTCCCTCAGTTAGTCTCAGTTTCCCTCAGTTGCTGTTTCAGTTTCCCTTAATTGCTCTGTCCCAGAATAGCAATCCCCACTTCCTGACCTTCAGAAATAATTGGACTCACATTCTGAAGGAGTTATGAAACCTCCAGGTGACCAGCCTCGACATCCCCCTTATCTGTATGACCCAGACTTACTGTCTCAGTTTCTCCAGCACCCTCCATTCCCTACCTGAATTTATAGCTTTAGTACTCTTCTTCCCCTCACTCCCTACCTGTCAGAATTGAATTGATAGTTTCTTTTGAACCCCTGATATCTCTCAGCTGTTCCCATGAGTTCTTTGTTTCCCCTGGGCTAGGGAGATTATAAAACTCGTGTTCCTGAGCAATGAGGTGCTGAATACTTTGTATTATTCAGTCGGCTGACATGGCTGTGTGTCAGTCTCTGGCCTGGACTGCGGGCTTTGAGACATGAGTCCCAGCAGTCCTGATCCATAGCTATGGATTCTGAACTCTCAATTAACATCAATTCTTATTATTATTATCTAATTTCCACTGTGTGATACTGCCTCAGTTTCTCCCTGAGCATTACACCTTCACTAATTATATCACAGGAAAAGAACCCCAAAGGGTGATCCAATTCATGTTCAATAACTCCCATCTCCATTTCTAAAATCTATCAATAAGAAGTATGAAATTTTACCTCATTTCCAGAAAGTAGTCAGTGATTCTTGGGGGCCCATTGAGTGCAAAGAGTATAGTTTGTTCATCCTTTTGCTTCTTCAGGAAATCTGCCAGAATTTCAGAGCAACTATGTTCTATCCTGCCTGAGCCTGAAAATCCTTTCTGCTCTTTCTTTTCTTTCTTTCTTTTTTTGTTTTGCTGAGGCAGTGGGGATTAAGTGATTTGCTCAGGTCACACAGCTTGGAAGTGTTAAGTGTCTGAAGCCAAATTTGAACTCAGGTTCTTCTGACTCCAGGGTCAATGCTCTATCCACTGTGCCACCTAGCTGCCTCATCTCTTCTTTTTCAATATAACACTGGTACTAGTTTTAAGAATTGTTGAGCATAGGCTTATGGCTAATCCCTGTTTTTTTCTCTAGTGATTTTGTTCTTGGGAAGTATGGTAGCTGAACCTCATACTACCAACCTTCTTTTCTGGCCATACTTTCCTAGAAAATTCAATTGAGAAAGGACAGGGCCATGATTTCGGGGGGGGGTGTTCTTTATCCCCAATGTGAACACTAGCCTATCCAACTGCCCTACAAACTTGTTTAGAGAGCACTGTTTAAGTATATATACATATGCTAACCACAGAGAACACAACATTTAGTCAATATTTCCTCCAAGCAAGCATGTAAAGAGTATCAGTAAATGACTAAATGAATAATTTACTTAGGCAGAATGGTGAATAAATAATGACTTCTTCAGTCAAAAGTCTAGAAACTGAAAGACTGTATCCTGTGTCAGGAACATCATGTATCCTGTGTCTTAAAAGATTGAAACTATCCTGTCTTTTTTTCTCTGACATTCGTACCCCTTCCCAATAGGAAATGGTATATTAGGTTGTTTTGTTTTTTATTTAAATTTTATTTTAATTATTCTGAACTTAACAAATACTAAATGAAACAAGCATTTCTATCACTGAAATATTCAGTGAGAAATTAGATGAAGGATGGGATCCTTATGATTGGACTGAAATCTACTAGGATTCTTTTCTTAGTAGGCCCCACCCCCAACATGGATTTGAACAACAATAATTTGAACTGTCTCCCAGATTTAATTGCCCCAGAATTACAATCTTTTAAAAAAAATTTAATAGTATCTTATTTTCCAAATACATTTAAAGATAATTTTCAACATTCATTTTTTAAAGACTTTGTATTTCAGATTTTTCTCCCTCCCTCCCTTACCTGTTCCTTCCACAAGACAGTAAGCAATTTGATATAGGTTAAATAACTACATCACTCTTGATGTGACCTCCTAGCAACCTTTGGCAGTATTAACATAGCTTTCTGGTTACTTAAGGCCATTCATGGGGAATCAAGGCCCTTCATACATGGCAATCACATCTTGAAGCTACACAGGTCACCACATTCTACCCTTCTGCCTGAAGGCAGAGTGGACCATCTACTTCTAAGTGCTACTATATTCTTGTTGAATATACTTTCTATGATGAAGCTAAATAAGCCTCTTTTTGCTAACTGGTTGAATGACCTATGATGAATACTTCCATTTTGTCCCAACAATAATATGGTAGAATCCTGAGTCAGGCCCACTTTTAACAATCTCCAAGCAAGAAGATTTTTGCAGGAGGGTTCTTTTCAGCACCAAAATCCTGGTTTAGTTTTTATGGAATCCTTCCAGAGTACTTATATTCTTCTTATTCCCCACCATGATAACTGAAGTCTGAGATTTCCATTGTTTTACTTGGAAATTCTCTTGAATTCTGAATGGCAGTCACAGCTCAAATTATTGATCTTTAGCAAAAATAAAAACCTAGAAACTAAAGGAGTGTCCATCAATTGGAAAATGACTGAACAAATTACAGTATATGGATAGTATGAAAATGATGAAAAAGATAGTCAATTGTTCATATTTAAAAAGCATCTATTATGTAGTTCCTTATTCCTGCTGAGAGTACCACCATATCTCCAGTTATCCAGGCTCACAGTTTGGTGTTACACTCAGCTCCTTATTCTCTTACCTCTCATATTGAATCTATTTCTAAAGCATCTAGATTTTTTCTGCCTTTGTGAGATCTTTCAAATATATTTCCATCTCTCTAATAAAGTACTATCCTTGGGGCAGCTAGGTGGTAGGAATTTCCCCAGGCCAAGTGGACCAACCCTCACAAAGATTAGGGGGACACAGAGTCCTTATTACATCAGAGAGAGAATGAATTTAGTCTGTGGAGGCCTGTCCTTGATGCTGATTCTTTGTAATCATCACTTGCCTTCTATATATTCTTTCTTCAACCACTTGCCTAATAATGATGTAATATGATTTTGTGATCCCTTGATTTTAGGGGAGGGGGAAGAGAGTGAGCCTTCTCTTCTGGCAATAAGTCAATGATTCTAGATTTTCTGGCTTTGGAGTCTGCCTCAAGAAACTCCTAGCCCTGGGGTAGCTAGGTGCTGCAGTGGATAGAGCACCAGCCCTGAAGTCAGGAAAGACCTGAGTTCAAATCTGACATCAGACACTTAACACTTCCTAGCTGTGTGACCCTGGCAAGTAACTTAACCCCAATTGTCTCAGCAAATAAATAAATGAATGAATGAATGAATGAATGAAGTACTGCCCTTATCATATAAAGTCCTTGTTATATCTTACTCTCAGTCTATTGTAATAGCCTTTTGGCTGTTTTCCCTGTCTCAATTGTCTCCCCACTCTAATCCCATCTAACTCAGCTGGCAAATTGGTTTTAACTGAGTAGTGCTTAACCTCTACTTAGTAAACTCCAGTGGGCCCCTATCACCTAACACAAAATCCTCTGTTTGGCATTCACAGTCTTTATAATCAAGCTTCTTCCTATTTTTCTAGTCTTCTTACATCTTACCACCACCATCACGCTAATATCACACGCGTATTCTTTTTTTTTCCTTTAAATTTTATTTATTTTTTTAATTAAAGCTTTTTATTTGCAAAACATACTCATGGGTAATTTTTCAGCATTAACCCTTGCAAAGCTTTGTTACAAATTTTCCCTCCTTCCCCCCACTTTCTCCCCTAGATGGCAGGAAGTCTAATACATGTAAATTAGGTTAAAATACTTGATAAATCAAATATGTGTATACATATTTATACAATTATCTTCTGTACAAGAAAAATTGGATCTAGAAAGAGAGGGGAAAAAAAAAACAACCTAAGAAGGAAAACAAAATGCAAGGAAATATTCACAGAAAGCATTAAAATGCTGTGTTGTGGTTCACACTCAGTTCCCACAGGCCTCTCTTTGGATGTATATGACTATCTTCATCCCTGAACAATAGGAACTAGTTTGAAACACATCATTGTCGAAGAGAACCATATCCATCAGAATTGATCATCATATAATCTTGTTGCTGTGTATAATGTTCTCCTGGTTCTGCTGATTTCACTCAGCATCAGTTCATGCAAGTCTTTCCAGGCTCCTCTGAAATCATCCTGCTGATCGTTTCTTATAGAACAATAATATTCCATAATATTCATATACCATAATTTATTCAGCCATTCTCCAATTAATGGGCATCCTTTCAGTTTCCAGTTTTTGCCACTACAAAAAGGGCTGCCACAAACATTTTTGCACATGTGGGTCCCTTTCCCTCCTTTAAGATCTTTTGGGGATATAGGCCCAGTACAAACACTGCTGGGTCAAATGGTATGCACAGTTTGATAACTTTTTGCGCATGGTTCCAGATTGCTCTCCAGAATGTTTGGATCCATTCACAGTTCCACCAAAAATATATCAGTGTCCCAGTTTTCCCACATCTCCTCCAACATTTGTCATTATCTTTTCCTGTCATCTTAGCCAATCTGACAAGTATGTAGTGGTATCTCAGAGTTGTCTTAATTTGCATTTCTCTGACCAATAGTGATTTGGAGCACCTTTCATGTAACTAGAAATAGTTTCAATTTCTTGATCTGAAAATTGTTCATATCTTTTGACCATTTATCAATTGGAGAGTGACTTGAATTCTTATATATTTGAGTCACTTCCCTACATACTTTTTTTGAAGCTTTTTATTTGCATAACATATGTATGGGTAGTCCTTCAACATTGACCCTTACAAAGCTTTCCATTACAAATTTTCCCCCCTAGTCCCTTCCCCTCCCCTAGATGGCAGGAAGTCCACTACACGTTAATTATATTAAAATATTTGACAAGTTGAATATATGTACACATGTTTTCATACTTACCTTGCTATGCTAGAACAATCATATCTACATGAACAAAAAAGATCTGATAAAGGAAACCCAATGCAAGCAATCATCAATATAGAGCATGAAAATGATATGTTGTAGTCTATATCTCATGTCGCTCTCTCTGGGTGTATATGGCCTTCTTTACTGAACAATTGGAACTGGTTTGAAACATTTCATTGTTGAAGAGAGCCATGTCCATCAGAATTGATCATCATATAGTATTGTTGTCATGTATAATGATCTATCTCCTGGTTCTGCTCATTTTGCTCAGCATCAGTTCATGCAAGTCTTTCCAGGCCTCTCTGAAATTATCCTGCTGGTCGTTTCTTACAGAGCAATAATATTCCATAACATTCATATACCATAGTTTATTCAGCCACTCTCCAATTGATGGGCATCCATTCAGTTTCCAGTTTCTAGCCACTACAAAAAGGGCTGCCACAAACATTTTTGCACATGTGGGGCCTTTTCCTTCCTGTAAGATCTCTTTGGGATATAAACCCAATAGAAACACTGCTGGGGCAAAAGGTATGCACAGTGTGATAACTTTTTGAGTATATCTCCAAATTGTACTCCAGAATGGTTGGATCCGTTCACAGTTCCACCAACAACGTATCAGTGTCCCAGTTTTCCCACATCCCCTCCAAGATTCGTCATTATCTTTTCCTGTCATCTTAGCCAATCTGATAGGTGTGTAGTGATACCTCAGAATTGTCTTAATTTGCATTTCTCTGATCAATAGTGATTTGGAGCACCTTTTCATATAACTAGAAATGGTTTTAATTTCTTCATCTGAAAATTGTCTGTTAATATCCTTTGACCATTTATCTATTGGAGAGTGGCTTGAATTCGTATAAATATGAGACAATTCTTTATATATTTTAGAGATGAGGCCTTTATCAGAACCCTTAAATGTAAAGATGATTTCCCAATTTGTTGCTTCCCTTCTAATCTTGTCCGCATTAGTTTTGTTTGTACAAAAACTCTTTAACTTGATATAGTCAAAAGTTATCTATTTTGTGATTAATGATGATCCCTAGTTCTTCTTTGGTCACAAATTCCTTCCTCCTCCACAGATCTGAGAGGTAAACCATCCTACGTTCTTTTAATTTGTTTATAATATCATTCTTTATGTCTAGATCATGAATCCATTTCGACCTTATCTTGGTATACAATGTTAGGTGTGGGTCAATGCTTAGTTTCTTCCATACTAGTTTCTAATTTTCCCAGCAGTTTTTGTCAAATAGTGAGTTTTATCCCAAAAGCTGGGGTCTTTGGGTTTATCAAACACTAGATTACTATTGTCATTGACTGTTTTGTCAAAGGTTAGTGAACCTAACCTATTCCACTGACCAACTACTCTGTTTCTTAGCCAGTACCAAATGGTTTTGATGACCGCTGCTTTATAATGTAGTTTTAGATCTGGTACAGCTAGGCCACACATTATTTTTTTTTTCATTAATTCCCTAGAAATTCTTGACCTTTTGTTTCTCCAGATGAATTTTGTTGTTCTTTTTCCTAGGTCAGTAAAATAATTTCTTGGGAGTTTGATTGGTATAGCACTAAATAAATAGATTAGTTTAGATAGTATTGTCATCTTTTTCTAGTTTTTTTTAATAGTAAGCCCAATTCACTGATCTTCTCTTTCTCTATTTTATGCAAGTAAGCATCTAGAGATATAAAATTGACCCTTATAACTTAACTGCTTTGGCCATATCCTACTAATTTTGGTATGTTGACTCATTATTGTATTTATGGGAGAGTTCATCCCATTCACATTCACAGATAGAATAACTAATTCTGTATTTCCTGCCATCTTATTTACCCAAATTATGTTTTGCTCTTTCCTTTCCCCTTTCTCCCTTCCCCCTCATCAGTATTTTGCTTTTGATAACCACCTCCCTCAAACAGTCTTCCACC
>JAJPUD010015666.1:15739-36618 GCA_023553655.1 Myrmecobius fasciatus | reverse complement strand
TTAGGTATGATAGATCTCTGGAGGAAATTGAATGGTGATAGAAGGGAGTATACTTTTTTCTCAGGGGTTCATGGAACTTATACGAAAATTGATCATGTGTTAGGGCATAAAAACCTCAAAATCAAATGTAGAAAAGCAGAAATAGTAAATGTATCCTTTTCAGATCATGATGCAATAAAACTCACATGTAATATAAGGCCAGGAGAAAATAGTTAATTGGAAATTAAATAATCTCATCCTGAAGAATGAATGGGTGAAAGAGCAAATTATAGACACAATCGATAATTTCATCCAGGAGAATGACAATAAGGAGACAACATACCAAAATTTGTGGGATACGGCCAAAGCGGTTATAAGGGTTAACTTTATATCTCTAGATTCTTATTTGCATAAAATAGAGAAAGAGAAGATCAATGAATTAGGGTTACAATTAAAAAAAACTAGAAAAAGAGCAAATTAAAAACCCTCAATCAAATACCAAATTGGAAATTCTGAAAATAAAAGGTGAGATTAATAAAATTGAAAATAAGAAAACTATTGAATTAATAAATAAAACTAAGAGTTGGTTTTATGAAAAAAGCAACAAAATAGATAAGCCTTTAATTAATTTGATCAGAAAAAGGAAAGAGGAAAATCAAATTGTTAGTCTCAAAAATGATAAGGGAGAACTTTCCTCCAATGAAGAGGAAATTAGAGTAATAATTAAGAGTTACTTTGCCCAGTTTTATGCCAATAAATTCGATAATCTAAATGAAATGGAGAAATATCTGCAAAAATATAGATTGCCCAGGTTAACAGAAGAGGAAATAGATTATTTAAATAGCCCCATTTTAGAAAAAGAAATAGAACAAGCTATTAATCAACTCCCTAAGAAAAAATCTCCAGGGCCAGATGGTTTTACATGTGAATTCTACCAAACATTTAAAGAACAATTAATTCCAATACTATACAAACTATTTGAAAAAATAGGGACAGAAGGTATATTACCAAATTCCTTCTATGATACAGATATGGTGCTGATAGCTAAACCAGGTGGGGTGAAAACAGAGAAAGAAAACTATAGACCCATTTCCCTAATGAATATTGATGCAAAAATTTTAAATAAGATTTTAGCAACGAGATTACAGAAAGTTATCTCCAGAATAATACATCTTGACCAAGTAGAATTTATACCAGGAATGCAGGGCTGGTTCAATATCAGGAAAACTATCAGCATAATCAATTATATTAATGACCAAACTAACAAAAACCATATGATTATCTCCATAGATGCAGAAAAAGCATTTGATAAAATCCAACACCCATTCCTATTAAAAACATTAGAGAGCATAGGAATAAATGGGCTTTTCCTTAAAATGATTAGTATCATCTACTTAAAACCATCAGCAAGTATCATATGTAATGGAGACAAACTAGAACCATTCCCAATAAGATCAGGAGTGAAACAAGGCTGTCCACTATCACCATTACTATTTAATATTGTATTAGAAATGTTAGCTTTGGCAATAAGAGAAGAAAAAGAGATAAAAGGAATTAGAGTAGGTAATGAAGAAACCAAATTATCACTCTTTGCAGATGACATGATGGTATACTTAGAGAACCCTAGAGACTCAACTAAAAAACTACTAGAAACAATTCACAACTTTAGTAAACTTGCAGGATTCAGAATAAATCCACATAAATCATCAGCATTTTTATATATTACCAACAAAGTTCAGCAGCAAGAGATACAAAAAGAAATTCCATTCAGAATAACGGATGATAGGATAAAATATTTGGGAATCTATCTGCCAAGAAAATGTCAGAAACTATATGAACTAAACTACAAAACACTTTCCACACAAATAAAATCAGACCTAATCAATTGGAAAAACATTAAGTGCTCATGGGTAGGCCGAGCGAATATAATAAAAATGACAATACTACCCAAACTAATTTACTTATTTAGTGCCATACCAATCAAACTCCCAAGAAATTATTTTACAAATCTAGAAAAAATAGTAGCAAAGTTCATTTGGAAGAACAAAAGGTCAAGGATTTCAAGGGAATTAATGAAAAAAAAAAGACAGATGAAGGTGGCATTGCTGTACCACATATAAAACTATATTATAAAGCAGCAGTCATCAAAACCATTTGGTACTGGCTGAGAAATAGAGCAGTCAATCAGTGGCATACAATAGGATATCAGGACAAGCTAGGTAATAACGTTAGCAATTTAGTGTTTGATAAACCCAAAGACCCCAGCTTTTGGGATAGGTACTCACTCATTCAGCAAAAACTGCTGGGATAATTGGAAACTAGTGTGGAAGAAACTAAGGCTGGACCCACACCTAAGACCACACACCAAGATAAGATCTAAATGGGTTCATGATCTAGATATAAAGAGTGATGTTATAACCAAATTAGAGGAACATGGGATAGTTTACCTCTCAGACCTGTGGAGATGGAATAAATTTATGTCCAGGGAAGATCTGGAAGTCTTAATTGAACACCAGATAGATAATTTTGATTATATTAAGTTAAAAAGTTTCTGTACTAACAAAACTAAGGCAGACAAGATTAGGAGGGAAGCATCAAATTGAGAAATCATCTTTACATTTAGGGGTTCTGATAAAGGTCTCATCTCTAAGATATATAGAGAATTGTCTCACTTTTATAAAAATTCAAGCCATTCTCCAATTGATAAATGGTCAAAGGATATGAACAATTTTCAGATGATGAAATTAAAATTATTTATAATCATATGAAAAGGTGCTCCAAATCACTATTGATCAGAGAAATGCAAATTAAGACAACTCTGAGGTACCACTACACACCTCTCAGATTGGCTAAAACGACAGGAAAAGATAACGATGAATGTTGGATTGGATGTGGGAAGACTGGGACACTGATGCATTGTTGGTGGAGCTGTGAATGGATCCAACCGTTCTGGAGAGCAATTTGGAGCTATGCTCAAAAAGTTATCAAACTGTGCATGCCCTTTGACCCAGCAGTGTTTCTATTGGGCTTATATCCCAAAGAAATCATAAAGGAAGGAAAGGGCCCCACATGTGCAAGAATGTTTGTGGCAGCTCTTTTTGTGGTAGCTAGAAACTGGAAACTGAGTAGATGCCCATCAATTGGAGAGTGGCTAAATAAATTATGGTATATGAATGTTATGGAATATTATTGCTCTGTAAGAAACGACCAACAGGACGATTTCAGAGAGGCCTGGAGAGACTTGCATGACCTGATGCTGAGTGAGATGAGAAGAACCAGGAGATCATTGTACAGGGCAACAACAGTAGTATATGAGGATCAGTTCTAATGGACATTACTCTCTTCAACAATGAAATGCTTCAAACCAATTACAATTGTGCAGTGAAGAAGGCCATATACACTCAGAGTGAGGGATGTGAAATGTGGACCACAACATAACATTTTCATGTTCTCTATTGATGTTTGCTTGCATTGTATTTCCTTTATCGGATTATTCTCTCTTATAGATACGATTTCTCCTGAACAAAAAAATGATGTGTGGCAATAACTATATGTATATTCGACTTAAGTATTCTAACATAATTATCATGTAGTGGATATCCTGCTATCTAGGGGAGGGGTGGGGAATAGGGGGGAAAATTTGTAACAGAAAGCTTTGTAAGGGTTAATGTTTAGTAATTACCCATACATATGTTTTGCAAATAAAAAGTATTAATAATAAAAAAGGAAAATGACCTCAAAGTCATGTTCTATGAATATAAAGGAACTGTAACTATTTACCTGAGAGTACAGAACAGTTAGGGAGATATGTTAGCTCCAAGTATGTGAAGGATTTTCAATGGAAAAAAGGTTGAAACTTATGCTTGGCCCCAAAGGATAAAACTAGGAACAATAATGTAAAAATAAAAAGAAAAAAATTAGGTTTGATATTAAGAACAACATCTTGACTATGAAAATTAACCTAAAGTAAAATGAGTTTACTTTGCAAGCCATGGACTCCTCTTCTTTTTACTGGAAGTCTCCAAACAATGTTTGATAACCAGTGGTTATACATATTAAAGAGTGTTTTGTTTAGGTATGGGCTGCACTAGATGACTTTTGAGGCCTCTTTCGACAATGAGACTGATTTTTTTTGGTGGAGGTACCTCTGGTTAAATTAAGTGGTTTGGATATTTGTGCAATTAAACATCCACCCTGACAGAAATTATATGTTCAGTGTAAAGTCCTTGAGTATTCCATCTAGCAGGGTTGGTGACATATATTCTCTCTAAGCAGTATCAGAGAAAGTTGATTTTGTTTGAAAGGACATTGGACCATCATTTCCTCACCTCAGATACTAAGTCAATTTCTTGCTATAAAGGGATATGTGGTTTTTCTGAGGTCAGTTCTAACACTCTTGATAAGCACTTTCATGATTTTTCAATTGTCTTGCAAATTTCGAGGATCACAGGACAGGTCTCAAAAGATTTATTTTTATGAATGACACTATTTTTCTAAAGCTTATGCCTTGGTTAAGTAAATTAGAGCAATTTTACTAGTCTCAAAACAGGTTCCATGGGAATTCTAGGTCATTTAGTCTCTTTCCTCCTCCTGTTTTTGTTTCATCAAATTATAGCTATCTCCTAGTGTGCAAAGATTTCAAGTATTAAAACAACAATTGATTTTGTTTTAGCTTTTATTTGAATGTCTTCTTTCCACTCCTATACATTATGCATCTCCAAAGTTACAGACAAAGCAGAAGTTAAAAACAGTGCAAAATGTGATGCAATGCCCAAAGGAAATTATCTGAAAAGGTTACAAGCTGTCAAAAAACAATTTGTATAGTTAAAAGCCACACAGTCAGATGTTGTTAATGGTGTATCTTTACTGATTATTTGGGCATTGCTTGCTTATTATGTCTCGGAAGTAGCTATTCAGTGAATTACTTTGGAGGCCCTAACTACCTGTAATTCAGCACCTTTTATGCTTGAGGTGTGTGTGTGTTTGTGACTCTAAGAATGTGTTGTAAACCAGAGCAAACAGACTGCTCTTCATCTTCCTCCCAATTTCAATCATCTCTCCCTCTCCCTTGCATTGTCATTGGTGCTGATTGTGAAAATAAAGACTAGTTACTTCAGTAAAAGGGATCATAAAGTCAATCATGTGTTTAAAATTACTTAGTGATTCTGCCAGCTGGTCTCTATTTGGCCTCACTTTAGTTCATTAGTTTATGGGGTGAATTCACTCCACATTTAAGGAAAGCAAAAATGGCATCAAAACTGGTTGGTAATGAATTGCAGCTTTTTAGAAAAGGAACAAATTTGCAAATGGAGACTCTGCAAGGCCAGAGCCTGATTTTTGATTACATTCTGGACCTGTCTAAAAGTAAGATGGTTTGTTTTCTGTTTACATTGATGCTGGGCACAGGTTGTACACTTTTTTTAAGTGCCCCCAAAGCGATTCATGTTTGAAGGAGTTTCCTTTCCTCTCCCACAACTCCCTGGACAAAATTACACATTGTTTGTTACTTTGCCTCCAAACAATTTTCTGTGCCATTTGAATGCAGGGTAGCATGATCTTGGCATTCTGCATCTCTTTTGTCATGCAGGTGATTAGATGGCACCACATAACTGCAAGCATATGTTGAAACGGCTGTACCTCAGAAGAACATTGTCATCTGCATGCTTTTCTAAGTGTTAAGATAGCTAATGTTAATTACTGGGAGATATTTAATGGACCTAGAAATAACAAATACATGATTCTCCAGCTTTGGAAACCTTTTCTCAAAGTACTTAAAAGCAGTCAGGCAACTCGGGAGTACGGCACCGACTAGTTTCTCTTAATTGGGGCCAAAAGAAAGGCAGAGAACTCAAATATTTAGAAGCCAAAACAGTCAAGTACTATGCCCCCCTAATACTTTTCTGCCTACTTTCATAAACATGGAGAGTAGGAAAAAAATCTGTTTAACTATTAAGAGCCAGATGTCATAAATATGCCTCATCATGTTAAAAGCTGGGAATGCATTCTTGGGAAGCACACTGACAAAGCAAAGAAAAACAGAGGTTCCCTTGACTACCAAGAGTGGAAACAATATACTCTAAAGCAAATCAACCTCTTGATAAAGTCCATTCTCTAATCTTTGGGAGTGATAGATCTCGAGGAGGCAAGCCTCTTCCCTAAAATTTCTCAGTCTAGATTTTTTTGATGGTGAAGTTCAGGCACACAAATCCCTATCATCAAAGACTTCTGACATAGCAAACTCAGGTGTGGCTGGTTCTAAAGAATAAGACATCTCAGTGGCCATCTATTCCAACCTCTTTATTTTGTAGATGAGAAAACTGAGACACAAGAAGGTTAATATCTTGCCCAAAGTAAATTTTTTTTTAAATTTTTGTTTATTTTTTTTATTAAAGCTTTTTTATTTGCAAAACATATGCATAGATAATGTTTCAACATTGACCCTTGCAAAGCCTTCTGTTCCAAATTTTTTTCTCCTTCCTCCCAACCCCTCCCCCAGATGTTGGGTATCTAATACATGTTAACTATGTTAAAATATATGACAAATCCAATATATTTATACATGTTTATACAGTTATTTTGCTGTATGAGAAAAATCAGATCTACAAGAAAAAAAAACAGAGAAGGAAAACAAAATGCAAGCAAACATCAACAAAAAGAGTGAAAATGCTATGTTGTGGTCCACACTCAATTCCCACAGGCCTCTATCTGGGTGTGGATGGCTTTCTTCATAAATGAACAATTGGAACTGGTTTGAAATATTTCATTGTGGAAGAGAGCCATGTCCACCAGAATTGATCATTGTATAGTCTTGTTGTTGCTGTGTACAATGATCTTCTGGTTCTGCTGATTTCACTCAGCATCAGTTCATGCAAGTCTCCCCAGGCCTTTATGAAATCATCCTGTTAGTTGTTTCTCACAGAACAATAATATTCCATAACATTTATACACCATAATTTATTCAGCCATTCTCCAAATGATGGGCATCCATTCAGTTTCCAGTTCCTTGCCACTACAAAAAGGGCTGCCACAAACATTTTTGCACATGTGGGGCCCTTTTCCTTTTTTAAGATCCTTTTGGGATATAGGCCCAAAGTATCAATGCTTCAGAAGCAGGATTTGTACCAAATCCTTCTTACACCAGAGACAGCAGACTTTCTACCCTAGCATGCTATCTCTTAGGGTTCTTGCTTTCCTAAAACAAGTATCCACTAAAGGGACTCACAGAGACACACTTAATTTAGATTCCATACTTTAATATTATGGGAAAAAGTTATTAAGATAACTAAAAACTTTGGGAACCATTCATTCAAGCTTTACTAGACAACTGATACATGCTCTCAGACAAAGCTGTAACAATAAAATGCCAAATGGGCCTCGAACAATCATTTGGGAATTTATTCCCAAAGCTCAATGAAGTCAATAGCAGTTAGAAGTCAAAACCTGAGGAAAAGAACTACAAGATATGATGAAATCAACATGAATTAAACAAGTTCTTCATGTTTCTTCAAATATATATCCTCTGAATTTAAGGAAGAAAACCTTTCATTTGCTGCTTTTGTAGGATGGTGAAAGATGTTTTCTCACCGTTGGGAGTAAACCCCAGAGAACACATTCTGTTTCTGCTGATCTCCAGTATTTATATAGGCGAACTTTTAAACTTTCTGGGGCTACACCAATTTTGTCTTGTGTATTGGTCAATTATTATCCAGAGGATAATATGATGGAAAGGATACTGAGAGGGATGATAAAATAACTTTGAACCTCTTTTGACAATACACTAGTAAGGAATTTGGCCTAGTGATAATTTTTGATCATCTCTCCACTATGAAAAAAGAGATTGAGTCCCATTCTATATATAATATTACGTGACAATTATTCTATCTTAATATCTACTTCAAAGGGCAACCTGAGCATTAAAAATAAATGATACTCTTTTAATCCTTAGAGTAACTTGGATGTCACAAACACTCTCTTTGCAAAATTGAATTTATGGGTTATCAATAAGATAGACTATGACCAGAGAGGTTGATAACTTTTACCTTGTGTGAATTTATTTAATAATTTCCCCATAAAGGCTCAGATATAAATACATTTTATAAGTAGTAGGCTAAAAATTGTGTTGGTTAAGATTTAGCATTCATGACCTTTGAAAAAATTCAGGTATTTATTCTTTGTAAATAGTTTGAACATTAATTATCCCCTCTTGATTTAACTAGCCTCTCTTATTAGAGGGCAAATAGATGGGCGAACTGGAAAATTTCTTTGCTATTTGCTTTGTCTAGTAAATCAGATAACAAGTTACTATATCTTGGATACCAAAGTCTTATCAGAGAAATTTCATACAAAAATGTTTTTTTGAATACTTTCTTTCTTATCCAAGATGTATTAATGAGGTCTGTGAAATATTTTTCAGCTTTATGTAATTAAAGTTATGTGCTTTATTTTTTGTAATTGCTACTGTCTTGTACTTGGTTAACAACACATCTCTTACTATGAGAAGCTATGAGAAGTATATGATTTGTTTTTCTTTTAAATTTTTAGTATGATTTTTAAAGATTTTTTTCTTTTAGATGTCGAAGTTGTATATCAACTTGGAATTAATTGTGGAGTATAGCAGAAAGTATTGTTTTAAGTCTGATTTCTACCAGGTTGATTTCCAGGTTTCCCAACAATTTTTATCAAATTGGGAATTTTCCCCTAGGTAATGTGTTTTTTTTAACGTTGTCAAATACTGGGTTACTGAGTTCTATCATTTTCTATTTTTCCTTGTTTAGTCTGATTGATCTATTGCCATTGAAAAAACAAAACAAAACAATAAAACAGTACATAGATGTTTTTATGGCTGTTGCTTTGTAGTATATTTTGAGGTTTCAAAATGCTATTCATCTTTGTCTTTTACTTTTGAATATTTGAATACCCAATCTATTGTTTTATCTTTTGTTTTTTTAGTCAGGCTTGCCCTTGCAGATTCAAGTTTTTCTATTCTACTCATTATTTTTGTGTGTGTGTGTGTGTGTGCAGGATGTAAATGCCACTGCTATAATTTTCAGTTCAACTACTAGATCAAGCTCAAATCTCTTTGTCTATATTTTTCCTTTGTGTATATTAATTTTTTTTTTACTTAAGGAAAATCAAAGTAAAAATTTTATATTTTTCAAGGAAGTTGGAAGGAGTCAAAGGAGTCTTTTTATATACTTTAAGGAAGCATATAATGTAATAGCACTACAAACACCAAATGTTAAATAGGATTTTTTGGTGCAATTTTCTCTTTAACTTGGAAGCCATTCTCAGGTCTATTTAATAGTGATGAAAACATAATACATAATATTAGGAAGAAAAATACAGCAAATTTAAACTATCTCTCTGAATAAATATTTGTTATTTTTGATATTATTAAATTAATAATGTGCTTTAAATAGAGCGCAACGTGCCATTTGAACATTAAATACTCTAGCATTTTCACTATGCTTATATATATTTTACAAATTTATAGTGCATGAACAAGCCGTGAATGTGGGAATGAGTAAGAGGGTTTATAATATTCAATAAAGGTAGTATAAATGTCATGAAATTATTTTGGTGATTTATTCAATAATCATGGAATCTATAATAAATTGTCACTTATACAACTAGGAACTTTTGCCACACTCTTTTTGCTTTTCATACTATATGTTGTTTCTTGAAATGTAGGAATTTATAGATGTTTTTAGTTATACAATCTATTAATTCTTTTTATAAAGTGCATAAATATATAATCGACCTAGGTTTAGAAGAAACACAAGATGCTCTCATATTTGATAATAAAAACATGATTTTTGGTAATTTTAACATTTTAAGCTTAAATATAAAATGAAGAAAAAAAAATTGCATGTACACAGGAGACAATAAGAGAAGATTGAATATAAAACAAAAATTTCCATTTCAAGAAAACCTATATAATAAATAACATCATTTTCAAAGCTGTTCAGGTTTCTTTTCTTTGCTTACTTGGTCATTTTCTTTTGTTCTTTGCTGTGCACATTTTACTTTATTTTTCCCCTTTTCCTTCCCCTACCACCCTAAAAAGGCTACAATTAAGTACAATACATATATGTATATTAATAACTATCTATAAACATACACATTGACACTCATACAGATATATGTAAGACCATATTATGCTTATTTCATCCTATCACTGTTTCTCTTAGCTAAATGGGACATTTTTGTTCATTAAATATAGTCTGAGAAACTTCAGTATTTTGTTGGGTAACTTGGATCTTAGATTATCATTGACCAAAGCAATATGAACTTTTGTTGTGATGTGATATTGGTGCATAATAAAACTATTCACATATTCAATCCATTTCCACATGGCCTGTCTGTTTCTTATATTCATGAGAGCATCATCAACATACTAACTAAAGTATTAACCCAATTGGTGATATTGCTTAATTACAATTTGGCAATATTTCAGAGTGCCTTCCAAACTTTCCCATTTATTCTAGTTGTCTCATAATTTAGAGTCCTTGCTGTGCTGTACATTGGTTATTATTTTCCTACTTTTTCTTTGACATGCCATTATTCCATATTTAATGATTTGTGTTTTGTGTGGGTTATCATCATTGTCACTGTTATTTATTGGTGGACAAATCCAAGATGGGAGAGAAAAAGCAATGACTTACTTGAACTCTCCTGAAACCTTTCCAAGCACCTTTAAATAAAGCTATAAAATAATTCCTGGAAGAGCATAATCCAAAAAAAGGACAGGGTGAAATAATTTTTTTCATCAAAAGACAACTTAGAAGTTCAACAGAAAGGTCTTCATACCTGGGTGAGAGTGGAACACAGTCCATCTCAGGCCTTGCCAGCTCAGCCCCAGTCCTAGCCCCAGCAAACCAGAAGTGAATCAGCAATAGCAGTAGCCACTTCCAGAGCTCTGAGGTAGACAGTAAAGGGCTTGGACAGAAGGCGATTAAAGGGTCACTTTACTAGCAAAGAGGCAAGGCCATTACTTTGTTCATACTTGCTTCTGAGTCAAAGTCTCAGTGTGAGGAGAAATGCTAGCACACCACAACTTGTAACTTCAGGGGAGCAAGAACCCAGTTCTAGGGCAGAAAAGAGTGCTTGTGGTTCCTCATAGATCAGTGTACAGGTCATGGCAGTAATAAATACATCTCTCCTTAGATCATGTCACCTTAGAAGAATAAAAACTTACAGGTCCCTAAAAGTATCTCTGAAAATATCTACACAAAAATCCTGAAATTTGGGACAGGGCACCCTCCATACTAGAAGCAGAGCTTTACTTAAAAAGAAAGTTAAAAGCCAAGAAATGAGTTGGAGAAATAAGCAAATAACAGAAAAAATTCTGACTATAGAAAGTCACTATGATGACAAGGAAGATCGAAACATACATGCAGGAGAAGATAACAAAGTCAAAGCTCCTATATACAAAAGCTCCAAGAAAAAAATATAAATCATTCTCAGACCATGAAAGAACTTAAAAAGGATTTTGAAAAACAAGTAAGGGAGGCAGAGGAAAATTTGGAAAGAAAATGGATATGATTAAAGATGAACCAACAGCTTGGTAAAGGAGACACACACAGAAATGAACCAAGTAGCACAATAGAGTAGGCCAAATGTTAAGAGGTACAAAAAGCCAATGAGGACAAGAATGCCTTTAAAAGTAGAAATAGTCAAATAGAAAAAGAGGCACAAAAATTCACTGAAGGGAAAAAAAAACATAAAAAGTAGAATTGACCAAGTGAAAAAGGAGGTACAAAAGTTCACTAAGGAAAATAATCCCCTAAAATTAGAATTGAGTAAATGAAAGCTAAGGACTTTATGAGAAATCAAGAAACAAATGGACAAAATAAAAAGAATGAAAAAAATAGAAGACATTGTGAAATATCTCATTGGAAAAAGAACTGATCTGGAAAATAGATCCAGGAGAAAGCATTTAAAAATTCATTGGACTACTTGAAAATTACAATCAAAAAAGTATTTAGACATCATCTTTCAAGATATTATCATGGAAAACTGACATGATATTCTAGGACCAGAGAGTAAAATAGAAGTTAAAAGAATTCACTGGTCACCTCCTAAAAGAAATCCCCAAAAGAAAATTCCCAGGAATACTATATTCAAATTCTAGAACCCCCAGGTCAAGGAGAAAACATTGCAAACAGTCAGAAAGAAGCAATTCAAATATTTTAGAGCCACAGTCAGGATAAAATAAGATTTAGCAGTTTTTATATTAAAGGATTGGAGATCTTGGAAGATGATATTCCAAGGGGCAAAGAAGCTAGGATTATAACCAAGAATCACTTCCATAGCAAAACTGAGGATAATCCTTTAGGGAGAAAATGAATATTCAATAAAATAGAAGACTTTCAAGCATTCTTGATGAGAAGACCAATGCTGAATATAAAATCTGACTTTAAAATACAAGACTCAAGAAGAGCACAAAAAGGGAAATAGGAAAGGGAGATCATAAGGAACTTAATAAGCTTAAACTGTTTATATTCCTACATGGGAAGATGATACTTGTAATTCATAAAAAAAAACTTTTTCATTGCTATGGCAGTTAGAAGAATGAAAAAGTTTCTATACACAGAGGGAACATGTATGAGTTGAATATGAGGGGATGATATCTAAAAATTAAAATTAAAGATGAGAGAAGAATGTATTGGGAGAAAGAGAAATGGAGAGATATAATGGGATAACATCTGAAATAGAAGAAAAAACTTTTACAGTTGAATGGAGGAAGGGAGAGGGGAGGGAGAGTAAGTGAATCTTATTCTCATCAGAATTGTCTCAAAGGAGAAATAATATATGTACATAATTGAGAAATACAAATCTATCTTACTGTATAGGAAAGTAGTAGAGGGTGGGATAAAAGAAGGGGGTGTGATAGAAGAGAGTGAGAGGACAGTCAGAAGTAAAAACACTTTTAAGGAGGGTCAGGTTGAAAAGAAAGAGAGAATAGAATAAATAGAGGGAATAGGATGGAGGGAAATACAATTAGCAATAGTAACTGTAAAAAAAATTTTGAAGTAAATTTCTTGGATAAAGGCCTGCCTCATTTCTTAAATATATACATGAGACAGATTTATAAAAATAAGACTCATTCCCCAATTGATGATCAAAATAAATGAACAGTTTTCAGATGAAGTAATCAAAGTAATCCATAGCCATATTTTAACACTGCTTTAACTCATGATTGATTGGAGAAATGCAAATTAAAACAATTCTGAGATGTTACCTCATAGCTATTTTCTTGGTTAATAGGAAAGATGAGACAATAATGTACTATTAGTGGGGTTGTGGACTGTTTCGGTTGTTCTTTACAGCAATTTGGAACTTTGCCCAAAGACAATAAAAATCATGCATACTCTTTGACCTAGCAATACTACTACTACTACGTCTGTATCCCAAAAGAGATAAAAAACAAAAAAAAAAAAAAGAAAAGGACTTAAATATTTCTAACAGCTCTTTTCTCTGGGCAAAGAATTGGAAATTTATGGGATGACCACAAATTGGGGAATAATTGAACAAATTGTGTTGTGGAATTATGATGGACTACTACCATATTATAAGAAATGATGACCATAATAAAGCTAAACAATTGGAAAAATATCAAGTGCTCTCATAGGTAGGCCAAGATAATATAATAAAAATGACAATTCTACCTAAATCAATCTACTTATTCAGTGCCATATCAACCAAACTGCCAAGAAATTATAGAGCAAGAAAAATAATAAAATTCATCTAGAAAACAAAAGGTCAAGAATTTCAAGAAAATTCATGAAAAAAAATGCAAAGGAAAGTGGCCTAGCTTCACCAAATCTAAAGCTATATTACAAAGTAGCAGTCATCAAAGGTATTTAGTACTGATCAAGAAAGAAAAGTGGATCAGTGGAATAGGTTAGGTTTATAAGACACAATAGTCAATGATTATAGCAATGTAGTGTTTCATAAACCCAAAGATTTCAGCTTCTGGGATAATAACTCACTATTTGACAAAAAATTGTTGGGAAAATTAGAAAATTGTATGGCAGAGACTAGGCATTGATCAACATTTAAGACCTTATACCAGGATAAGATTGAAATGGGTTCATAAGGTTATTAGACATAAAGAGTGATATTATAAATTAGGACAGCAAGGAATACTCTACTTCTCAGATCCATAAAGAAAAGAGGAGTTTATTACCTAAAAAGATCTAGAAAACATTATGAAATGCAAAATGGATAATTTTGATTGTATTAAATTAATTTTTTTGAAGAAACAAAATCAAAGCAGCCAAAATTAGAAAGGAAGCAGAAAGCTGGAAAGAAATTTATAGCCAGTGTTTCTATTAAAAGCATCATTTCTAGGATATATGGAGAATTGACTCAAATTTATAAGAATACAAGCCATCCCCATTTTTGACAAATGGTCAAAAAAGATGAACAGACAATTTATAGATGAACAAATTAAAGCCATTCCTAGTCATTTGAAAAAAATGCTCTAAATCACTATTGATTAGAGAAATGCAAATTAAGACAATTCTGAGATACCACTTTATACCTCTCATTGTCTAAGATCCCAGAAAAAGATCATGATATATGTTAGAGGGGTTATAAGAAAACTGGGACATGAATGCATTGTTGGTGGAGTTGTGAAATGATCCAACCATTCTGGAGAGCAATTTGGAACTATACCCAAAGGGCCATAATACTGTGCATACTCTTTGTCTAGCAGTGTCTCTCTACTGGGCCTGTATCCCAAAGAGGTAATTAAAAGGGGGAAAGGACCTACATGTGCAAAAAGATTTGGAGCAGCTCTTTTTGTAGTGGCAAGGAACTAGACATTGGGTAGATGCCTATAAGTTGGGGAAAGGCTGAATAAATTTTGGTATATAAAGGTTATGGAGTATTATTGTTCTCTAAGAAATAATGAGCAGGCTGATTTCAGAAAAGTCTGGAAAGACTTATATGAAATGATTCAAAGTAAAGTGACTAGGACCAAGAGGACATTATACACAGCAACAACAAGATTATATAATGATTAACTGTGATGGACTTGGCTCTTTTCAACAACGAAGTGATTCAAGGCTCTTCCAAAAGACTTGTGATGGAAAGTACCATCCACATCCAGAATGAGAACTCTAGAGATTGAATGTGATTCAAAACATATTATTTTCACCTTCTTTGTTGTTGTTTACTTGATTTTTTTCTTTCTCTTTTTTCCCTTTTGATCTGATTTTTCTTGCACAGCATGATAAATATGGAAATGTTTAGAAGAAATGCACATTTAACCTAAATCAAATAGCTTGCTGTCTTGCAGAGGGAGGAGAGGGAGACAAACTTGGAATACAAGATTTTGCAAAGGTGAATGTTGAAAACTATCTTTGCATACATATATTTGGAAAAATAAAATAGTTTAGATTTTTTTTTTAAATTTAAAATCCAGGAAAAAAAATGAGCAGATTGATCTTAGAAAATTCTGGAAAGACTTTCATGAGCTGATGCAAAGTGAAATATACTGTGTATGAAGTATCAGTGATTAGCTATTCTCCCCAAGACAATGATCCAAGACAGCTCTGAAAGACTTATGAAAAATGTTATCCATCCCCAGAAAAAGAATTGATGGTGCCTGAATACAGACTGAAGCATATTTTTTAACTTTATTTTTCCTGAGGTTTTATTATTTTTAGTCTGTTTTTTCACAACATGACTAATATGGAAATGGTTTGCATGATTACACATGTATAACATATCAAATGGCTTGCCTTTTCAATGAGGGGGAGTGAGGAAGGAAAAAGGAAGAGAATTCGGAAATCAAAGTTTTAAAAACGAATGTTAAAAATTATTTTTATGTATAACCCCAACCCTCCCCCAATATTAAATAAAAAAGAAGTGACTTGGCAAAATCCTAACAGACTTGCTTTGATAAGAGCACCCATATGTTGTATATAGAGAAAATGAGTCACTGAGGGATTGAACTTAAATGGTGGTCAAAATACAATAATGACTTTCAAAGTTAAGATGATTAATTCTGATGTTTGAATACTTGCAAGACAAAGAAAGATAGTATAGTATTCTGAGATATATTTTAAATTCTTATTAAAAAAGTTTTTCTTTTTTAATGTTGATTTCTTGAGTTCAGCCATTTCTTTTTTGGAAACTATTAAGCTTGTTGATCAGTCCTGAGTCAAGAACAGGTTTTATAGCCACAGAGAGTAGGTCAATGAAAGAGTCAAGGAATGGAAACCATCATCCTTTATATTATGGATCATGGAATCTCAGAGTTCAAAACTCCTTGTTGAGCTGCTGATATTGTCATTGTCATGGATTCTCTAATTATTGACTGTATTCATTAGATGACTGCAGATCACTATTCTCTTGGGTGAGCTTAGGTCATTTAATTACAGTTAATTTGATTAACAAAAAATATCAAGTAAGCAAAATATTTCCCTCTGCTTTTTGAATTAGTAGAATATGGGGAACAATCATCATAAAAATCTTCATATTGATTGAGCATTTTAGAAAACTGATAGATTTGGCAGCAGTCTTAGAGATGCAGAATTTGAGCAACAATATGGCTCAGTCAGTGAGACCTTGATCTCCTTGATTTTGGTCATGTCAGGCCTAAGATCAAGAGTAAGCTTATGTGCTAAAAAGCTTGAAGTGACATTTTAGAGACCCAGAGCACGGAGGGCCTTTACACAAACAGAACAAATCCCTTTTCAGTGCTTTTAGGTCTGAACAAACACAGAATGATGTACACTACTGCACTCTCCCCACCCCACCAGGAGCCCCCACCTCCAGGAGCCCCCTGAACTCTTTTCAGAATTTCTTAAATCTGCCCCATTGAACCATCTACGCTCATTGTAACAAATACAATCTCATTGAATTGGATCCTGAAGAGACTTTACAGCTGAGAAGAAAGGGACCTGATCTCGTATTCTCTCCAGTTTCACCATGGGATAGAGCACAGCAAATGAGAAATCTTAAGAGAACTGAGTAAGACAGGGGGATGACCAGTTTACCATATCGTAGGAAATAATTTCCTAGGTACCCCACGAAAAGAGAACAAAGCTGTTAGGTGGCTGTTCATTAATTCTGTGAATCCTCGGCACTGCTGGGTGCATTTTCTTCTTCCTATCTGAATAATAGGCAGTGTTCTTTTAATTTAAGATTACTTGGAATATAGAAGCCAGATTGAAGTGAGAAAGCAAAGCAGAAAGTATGAGTGAGCAAAGCATTCCAGTGGCTCTTTGCAGATATAATAAAGATTTTAGTTAAACTGAATATTTATGGATCATACAAGCTTACTGGCCATCACAGTCTGATGAAACTAGCACTCTCATCCAGATGCACACAATTCATTGCTTGGTATTATTATGATTACCTTTGGAACTTTCATTACTCACCCATTACTCCAGTTGTATCAGCAGTAGAAATAATCAGCCATGAACTTCCCTGCTGCTTAACCTAACAACAAATCATTCCCGATTCTGGGCTGCATGTCTGTTATTCAAAGCAAATTGGGATCATGCAGACAGATTTCTTCTTCCTTCACCAAGGCATCTGACCTCTCTCCCCTGAAGCTGTCAACCCATGCAAATGTTACATTTAAGAACTTATTCTTGATCTTAAAGAGTTAAAATCCCATAATAATTTAAGAGGTAAAACATGGAGTTAGCCTTGCCATGTCGCAAACACACAAATTAGCCAGACAAATAAAAAAGGATAAAAAAATCCTGAAAACAGCACTTATCATCAGTCTCCTATTCAGAAATAATGAAGGAAGATGGTTTATCCAGATTTGGTAATAAGGCATGACATAAATGTAAATATAACATGTTATGACCTTTCTTCTGCTGAACAATGAACATTCTGTTCATTTCTTCAGAGTCCCTTTGTTTAGCATGAATGCTATGATGAATCGAAGTTATGACATCAATTAAATCACAAGTTTATATTATTTCCAAACAGACATAATACAGACATTTTAAGGCAGGTAGCAAAGATGATGAGTTACTGTCTATTCTTGGTTCCTAAATGAGTTATACATATTCAAAAACAGCAACATTAAGAATGCTTGACAAAAAGCTAGGGCTATATATTACTTTTGCTCTGAACAAAGATAATATTTGTAGAATCCCATTGCAATAAATCTCTTACATTTTTTACATTTAAAATCTTATGATCCCAATGGGGAGAAGAGATAATCAGTAAATAGCACTCTCAGATCTGCCAGAGATATGCCCAAGTTAGAGCTGAACCAGGTTGACTGGGTGGGGGGGAGGTTGGAGGGTAGAATGGAGTAGGAATTGCCTTTGGCAATTTAATGAATTTATTTGAATTTTTTCTCAATGATTTCACTAATAAACCAAAGTATTTGCTTTGGCATATTGGAAAAACATGAAAAGTGTCTCATATATACACATACATATATATGTATATATTTATTAAAATTTAAAATAAATATTGTTTAGTTGAGTGGCACTTAAAAATGCAATCTTAGAATGTTTAATTTCATATGTTTATAGTAATGGAATATAAATCACATCAATGGATTTTTAGATTTTCTTTTCTTACTGATTTTAATATTAGGTAGTTTTCTCAGAAATCCAAAATATTTTGGAAATCTCAATTTTCCAATATCAAAAAAGTAAATATTGCAAGAAAAAATTGGGGTGAACTGGGGTGAAGATTATATCAACTATTCTGGTGTTAGATAGTGAGGCATTGTGATTGCAGTGAAAATAATACTTCATTTGGTTTCAGAGACTCCAGACTCATCTCCCAGATCTTCCTCTTATTAATTATGTGATCTTATACAAGTCACTTAACTTTTCTTGGCCTCAGTTTCCATCTCTGTAAAATGAAAGGAATTGAGTATTTTAACCCTTTAGATCCTTCCCATTCTATATCTATGATTTTATAACTAGTTTTGCACAGTCAATACCTGACTTTTGAATTTAACTGAATCACAAATTTCTTATGATGATACCACAGTAGTTATTAACATATTTATAGAATGCTTTCAAGCTTAAAATTTTTTTCATACTTTATCTCAGTTGTAATTTATGATAACAAAGATCATTTTATCCCCATTTTGCAGAGAAGAAAACTGAGTCTCAGAGAAGTTAATTGATTCTTCTATGATCACATTTACTCCAGGAAGTATCATTAATTTGAACTGAGGTCTTCCTTACTTGGTTCAGGTATTACACTTTAACCACTAGATCATGCTATCTTCCAAAATAGGTTATCTCTGGTGTCTAGCACAGTGTCTTTCCTATATTATTATTTAATAAATAAGTATTGATTTATTATGATTTTTATTTTGGAGTACCCAAAGTACTATGAGAGCAATTACTGCATTTTCAGCAGCATCATTCATTTCTTGGAAATATGCAAATATTACAAAGCAAGGCTTTATTTATTGTTTTGATTGTCTGGACTTAAGAAAGTGATGGAGAAAATAATAATGCATATTCAACTTAAAAAGTGTATCAGGTTTTAATTTTTTTCAGAGAATTAGTTATTAAAAATTAATTAGTCCATCCTTGAGAATACCTGAAGGTTATGTTTTTCCAGACAGAAAGGAAGGGAAGCTGTAACTCAGTGTACCTGATGGTTGCCAAAGTACCATTGATACAGGCTTATAAAAGTTTAATCCCACATGACTGAGGTCAAGACTAGGATGATCTTGAAATGAGACAAAATTTAGAAGGATTTAGGAGCTGCTCTGGAAACATCTTTAAGAATTTTCTGGTTCAATTTACTCATTTTATAGGTGAGCAAACTAGGATTTCCAGAATTGAAGTGAATTGTCCAATATCTCTTGATTGGTAAAAAGCAGTTAAGGGATTTCAAGCCATACCCTTCTGATTCTATACCTAGTGCTCTTAGCTATTTAATAATTGCTTTTTTATTCATTCATAGAGTAGGAACAGATTCCTATAGTTCCCAACATTTAGCCCATTTTTTGTCATGTTCGAGGTCAGCAGGGATGGAGAGGGATAGAATAGTAATTTTATTTTCTTAAAATTGAACAAATGTGTTCTTACTTTGCTTTCTTCAGTTCAAGATCTTTAGCCAATTTCACCATTATAATGCCTGTTATGTAACAACATGATTTCATTCTCTATCTGTTTTGGTAAGCCAAACCATAATCCAAAATTCCCAGGTCAAATCTGTTTCATTCCTCCTCTTTTCCTTTTTTTTTCTTTTTCCTTTTTCCTGTATAAATATTAAAAAAAAAGCTTCATACACCAGACTGTATACTTAAGAGGAGCAATTGTTACTTAACTGATCAGTCAATTTCTTCAGATTCATTCTCTTTGGTATAGTTACCCAAAAATGCCACATGGGATTTTGCATTTAAATAATACTTTTTTAGTGCAAAGGGAAAAAAAAAAAGCCCAATAAAATCAGTCGGCTTATTTAATGTTCAAAGTGTTTAATAAGCTTTTTTTTTTAGAGGAATGAACCATTTAAACATGAGGGGCTTTTTTTTCTTTTTCTTTTCATTAACTCACCAGTACACCAAAAAACCTATCAGATAAATGAGTTGATAGGATCTCCAGTTCAGTAGGAGATGCAGTACGGAAAGCACTAATTAGGCAAGCAAGAGTTCTAGATAATTAAATACTGATTAATAGATTTTTTTTTTACCACCAAAATTAAAAGTAACTAATTGGTTGAAAAAAGTTAAAATTGTAATATGGGATTATATTGACATTTAAGATTTTTTGTTGTTTTAAAGACTGTGTTTTAGCTATATATTTATGTGTACATATATATATATATATATATACATGTATATATATTTATGCATACATACCCACACATATACATGGAGGAAGAGAGAGAGAAAGAGAGAGAGAGAGAGAGAGAGAGAGAGAGAGAGAGAGAGAGAGAGA
>JAJPUD010015665.1:0-36622 GCA_023553655.1 Myrmecobius fasciatus | reverse complement strand
GGAAGAAGTTACCGGGCTGTACTGTTGTGGTGGAAGGAGGAAAAATGGGAGACGCAGTGATTGGAAGGCTGGCTGCTTCTACGATTACTACAAGGTTTTTCACTTGAGGGGGACTGGCAGACAGATGAGCCAGGTGGCCCAGACCAGTTGGCAAGGAACATTAAAATACTTGTTCTAATAACACTAACCTTAAGGGCAGAGTCATTTAAAATTCAGGTTTCAGCAAGCAACTTTAGCTACTTAAAAATCGAAGTTAGAATTTAAATTCAAGTGTATCTGAAATGATTTAATAACATAAAGCCACGAGACAATATAAGTCAGATGTAGAGTCCAAAATTTGGAGCCCAAATCTCTGGGATGGAATCCTACATGTTACTTTCTGTTTAATATTGGGTAAATCATTTGCTTCAGCTGGGCTTCAGTTGAGTCATTTGATTAAAAAGTAAAAGCTTTTTTTTTTTTAAACAACATGGCTAATATAGAAATGTTTTGCATGATTTCACATGGATAACAAATATCACATTTCTTGCCTTCACGATGAATGGAGAAAGAGATGAGTTTAATTTGGAACTCAAAAAGAATTTTTTTAAGGTTAAAAAATACATAAATTGTTTTAAATCGGGTTGGATTAAATGGTCTCTAAGATGTCTGGTTCTAAATTGATGATAGTTTGATCCTTTTAGCTGATTTTTGACAGCGTAATGCAAATTTTGAAGAAAAACAATAGCACTCTCAAAATGAAACAGAGCGCAGTTATTGGCTCCACAGGAAGCCCCAAAGCAGTCCGAGAAGCCGTTACTTCGCCTTTTTCAGAGGAAGAATGCAACAGGAAGGAACAAGAAACGTCATCAGTTTTCGGAGGGCCTTAGACGAGTCCAGTACCCCGTTTCCCAGAATGCAAAGGACGGAAGCCTTTTCGAGACTTCATTTCCCAGGATGCCTCGAAAGAAAGATGTTCCAGGGCTCCATTTCCCCGGATGTAAGGGCCCTGGTAAATGAATGGTGCGGGATAAGGGTGTAGGAGGTCACACATGCGCAGTGTTGCTGCGGTGGTGCGTGGGTCTGAGCGGAGACGCGGCTGAGCTAGGCATTCGCCCTAAAGATAGGGAGACTGAGAAAAGGGGCTGGGCTTTTGGCAGGAGCCCGGGCCGAGCAGGGTTGGGCCGCTGCTGCAGGGAGGGCGCGGGTCCTCCTTCCCACACTCCTGCAGGTACCGACCCAACCTGAGCTGGAGACGGCCCCACCCATCCCAGGCTACCCCTGCCCCGGGGCGCCCCTCCCCCCCTGCACGTCCGGGACCCGGCATGCGGACCTTCCCCGCCCCCCATCTCCCCATCCCGGTCTCCACCTCCCCTCACCCCTCATATACACAATGCACACCCCCAACTCTGACCCCTCCCCCGGACCCTGCACGTCCCCAGGCCTGGCCCCTCCCCCAGGCCCTCCTCCCCATCTTTACCTCTCTCCGCCACCCCTCATACAGACAATGCACATCCCTAGCCCTGACCCCTCCCCCGGACCCTGCTTGTCCCCAGTCCCCATCTTTGCCTCCTTCCACCACCCCTTTTACACACAAAGCACATCCCCAGCCTTGACCCCTCCCCCAGACCCAGCACGTCCCAAGCCCAGCCTTCTTCCAGCCCCTTCCCTCGCACCCACTCAGCACCTCCCCAATCCTGATTCTTCCCCTAGTCCCTGCACTCCCCCACTCCAGCCTCCCTCCTACTCCTCCCCACTCCCACACTCAGTAAACATCTCTCTTCCCTGCTACCTCTCCAACATGCCCAGTACGTTCTCAGCCCTGACCCTTCCCCACTCTGCTTCCCTGCCTTGACTCCTGACCCGACACCCCTCCACCACACACACACTCTCTCTCCCACAGCTTCAGTCTCGGGAATGCTGATACACAATCCCCCACCCCTCCCCCACTCCCTGCACCCCTCCAGTCCGTATCCCTTCCCGCCTCCCCTTGGCCCTCCCCATATCTGTACCCAGACACGTTGCCACTCCCACCCGGCCCCTTCCTTTGAGGACTCATAGTCCGTTCCACAACCCCCCGAATGCGAGCATCCCCAGTCCCTCCGCCAATCCTGCCCGATCCTTGGCTGTTTTCCTCCCCACTCCCCCTGTACATATACCCTCCAGAAGCTGCTGCCCCAGGTAGGTTGGTACCCTGCATCCAGCCTGAGATATCTTTACTCCCACTTTCTAATTCTAGCCCCAAGCACCGCCCTTCCCTAAGGCTGTCCTCGACAGTGCCTGAAGATTCCCCTTTGAAGGGACTAAACTGGGTATCCCACTCCAGATATCCAAGGGTCCCCATTCATATGCAGGGCCTGGTATCTGAAACCCTGCCCTTTGGTGGTCATTCACATCTCTGGGAGGCTTAGCTTTCCCATCCCAGATACATTGTCACTCCTGATCCTCAAACCACCCCCCCTTGCTGGAGGTCCCCATCCTCTAACCACGGGTATTCTGAATTTCCCCCCTTCTGAAATCCTCAGCAGGACTGTGCTGCCTCTCCCTGGGTATCGCCCCTCTCTCCTCCCTCATCAGCCCCCTCCCCCCCAGTGAGCGCTCATACTTCTTGGACAAACCAGCCTTGTGCCTGATGGCTGCCAGATCCCTTGATCCCTCCCACATACTAGCCAGTGAACACACTTCATCTCAGGCCCCTTTCTCTCTACTCCCCCAAATCCCTTCCCATGCTCCATTTGTCCCAATCAGCCTACCTCAGTCTGTTTGTTTTTATCTGTGTCCCATAGGCCATCTGTGACAGTCCCCTTCCCCAAGTCTCTCCTATCTGGGGTCTTGGTGCTCAGTGTAGAGAGGAGCCTGAATGATGCCCAGGGGCCGGGCCTGGACCCAACAGGAGATCAGCTGCCTCCTGACTCTGATCCAGGACTCGGGGGAGGTCACGCTGCTCATGGCCTCCACTTCAAGGCCTAATGAGGCCTTGTGGCAGTCCATCTCCCAAGGCCTGGGGGCATCAGGCTACGGCAGAAGTGTGGCTCAGTGCCGATCCAAGTGGAAGGCACTGAAGCAAGCCTTCTATTCTGAGTGGGAGACCAGCCGCCAGGCAGGAGGTCCCTCCTCTCAGCCTCCACCTCACTACCGTACCATGAAGAGACTCTGGAAGGCTGCAGGACGGCCAGTTTTTGGAGAACGGCGCCTGCCAGGTAAGGAGACAACCCTGGTGACAGGCCTGAGAGAGACACACCTGAGTCCAGAGGTTGGACCTTTTGGCCTCCTACCTAAGGTTTCTTTATGGAACCCCCAAGGCTAGCAGGAAAAGGAGAAAGGTTGCAAGTGCCTTCCCCCACATTCCTGGATTATTCCTAGGCTGCCCTCCCCAGTTAGTGAAGCTCCCTTCTGGGAAGTACTGTGCCCAGGAAGAAGTCCCCACCAAAACTAAGCCTATAGGTGAGTGGGTAGTGGGGGCTGGAGAAGGGGTACCACATTTGATCCACAATCATCCATTAAGTTCATATTGAACACCAGAAACTGACTTTTTATTGAGGATTCAAAGACATAAATAAAACAGCTTCTCTGCAGTCTTGGGAATGAGATTTCTGGAGTTGGTAGGGTGCCCTAGTCTTAGACTGAACTTCTTTTCTCCAACTACCCAGGCTCTGATACAAACCTTGAAACAGGACCAGCAACTTGTGCCAAGAAAGAATCCACCCGTGAGTGTTCCCGGGAACTGTGAAGAAAGCTGAGAGAGGTTGGGGGACTCGGTGGGAGAGAACAACTGAGACAATTGTTTGTGTGTCTGAGGCAGCAGATGTCCTGGTCTGTACAGCAGACCTTTATTCAGTGTCTACTGTGTTCTTGGCCCCCAGCTAGTTGCTGGAAATTCAAAGACAGAAATGAAAAGGTTTCTGCTCTCAAGGTTCTTCTTTTCTTCTGGGAGAAGACAACATCATTTGAGGAGAACAAGACAACTAGTAGCTGGTGGGGAACAGAAAAGGTTTCACAGAGGAGGAAAAGGAGGAGAAGGAAAGGAGAAGGGAAGAGAAGACAGTGTCTAAGTTGAGCTTTAAAGGGAGCTCATTCCACCTAGGCTCTGGGCCTTCCCTGGAGGACATGCAACTTATCACAGACTTAATGCCCATGTGCCATAGCAAGCATGATTTTCAGGGATTAAAATATGCACATTTTATAAAAAATATCCTCTTCTGCATGCTTCCTCCCCCTACCTACTGCCTAGTCTTTCCCTAACTAGCATCTGTGGGGAAACAAGATAGGGAAGGTTTAGTTAGGAAATCCATGGATGGGGTCAATAGGTAAGTCTGAGTGCATCTGTTCTCCTTCACAGCTCCTGAGGAGAAGCAGACCAGCCCTGCCCCCTCCCAGATCCCAGGTAAAGCTGATGAGTTTCATTTTTCTTAGGGATTCAGGGTGCTCCTGAGACCATCCTGGGTAAGGGAGGACACAGCTCCAGCTGGGAGGGCATGATGGGGAGTGAAGAGGAGTCTCTAGAGAAATGAAGATATTGGGGAAAGAGAGGAAATGGAAGCATGAGGAAGAAGACCCTTGATGGTCGAGAGTGTTAAATGCATAGGATAGAGAAGCTGCGGGGGGGGGGGGCGCGTCCTCTGGCAGAATGCTATAGCATGGGGAAAGGGTGAGCATCACTGGACTGGCTGTCCCGTTAAGTTCTCCTCTCAGTGGTACCCCCACTCCCACTCTTCCCTCCCCATGCCCTTCCCCAGCTCTTTGCAGCCTTTCTCATCATGATAGAGCCAGCTAGCCTTGCCCATTGCCCCCTTCTCTATTTTCAAGAGAGCTGAGACCAGCCCCTGTCTTGGAGCTAGGGGAACAGGGCTGAGTTGGGAGTAAAAGGGACAGAATCCTCATGGCAGGGGAGGGGTATGTGGAGGTGGAGCCCAGCAGGGCTTAGCATGGGTTTTTTGCCTCCCCCTACCCAAGAAGAGCCTCCAGCTTTGGTGCCCGAGATCCCAGTCAGGCCAGATCTGGTCCCCCAGGGAGCCAGAGAAGAGCCCACCCATGTGTCAGGACTGCAAGGTAAGCTTCCTCCCCTTCCCCCCCTTCTCTGGGGCTTGGGGCCTGGTCGTGGGGATGGCAGGGGGAGGCCTTGACCTCTCCTGGCGCACTGTTGCAGGCCCCGGGGTGGTGAGCCTCCTCCAGAACATGCAGGAGCTTCTGGTGCAGATCTTGCGAACATCAAGGCAGCAGCAGGCGCTGCTCGAGAGCTTGGCCCAAGACACCGTCTCCCACCTACATCTGCTTTCTGATGGCCTGGGCCAAATGGGCCAAACGCTGCAGGCCCTGCTGATGCATAGCCCCAGCTGGCAGAGTCCCCGATCACTGCTCACGCCCACGCCTGCCCCTGCTCGACCTCACCCCCCTGCCCTGGGCCTACACTCCCCCCATTCCCCCTCCATTCCTGTTGCCCCTGCCAGCCCCTGCCTAAAGGAGGAGACCATCCTACCCCCACCCAGGTTTGCACCATTATGATTAAGGACCCCCTCCCCTCAAGTAGAGAGCGCAAGCCAGTAAGACAACTCTCTCACCTCCTTTCTCCTGCTGGTGAATATAGAGCCCCGGGTTCCCCCACCCCAAGTAGTCCGTTCCCAAGACTGGAGACTTTTATGTAAATGTCCTCATATTTTAGAAAATATTTAATTTAAAAGAGAAACATGCATCCTTTTTTTTTACAGTGAGAGATTATTTGATTAAAAAAAATTTAAACAGCAGGAGAGGGGACTGTGCCCCTGGCTCCACCCTGTTCTTTCAGTTTCTTGGAATCTGTCTCGCGCTGAGGACGAGGGCTGCAGACACCCGTCATTTGCTTGTCCCAGGTCAGAGTGGCCCTGGCCCCCCCATAACATGCAGACGTCCTCGCTCCCACGAGCTCTCGCACTGCGCTTGCTCTCTCATGCTCTCCGGCCCCTAGGTCTTCTCAGACTACTCAGCTAGGCGGGCTTCCCCACCCCCCACCACCGCCCCCACTTCCTGCTTTTCTGAAGGAGAGGAGTTGGGCCGGAACTGGTTAACCTCAGAGGGACCAAGATGGGAGGGCTCATGAAAGCAACACCCCCAGGCAGGGAGTTTGAAGGTGGAGTTGGTTCTAGTCCAGGACAGATAGCCGCAGTCTGGTGGGGGTTGGTTCTGGTGCTCCAAAGAAGCCGTTCCCCTGCTATCTCCCATGGTCATAACTCAAATTAAAGCAACTGTGGGTCGAAAGGGAAGATCAGGAGGGGGCTTTTCCCTCCGGACGATGGCCTCCCCCCACCCCCCCAGACAGGTTTGATGCTGGGAGCTGGTCTTCCTGTCATTCATCTCCTGGCTGGCTGTTGGCGTAGTCCTCATTAGGGAAGGCTGCCCGACGGGTCTGGGAGCCCACCGAGGCGTAGAGTTCAGGCTCTGGGAGCCGGGGTGTGGGGGCAGACTGCTCAGGCTCCAGCATCATCACCACCTCTGAGTATTTGATGGGGGGCCCTGCACTGGGTCCTGGGGGGCGTCCCTGAGGAGGCTGCAGCTGCAGACTGGCATAGCACATTGCTTCCTCTCCCACCTGGGAACAGAGACAGGGTAGAGTGTGTGAAGGGGACCCCAAGATCCTCTCATCCCTAGAGTCACCCCCATTGTGTACCAGGTCCAACTTACTCGAGGGATGTCTCCTGCTGATTGCTCCTGAAGAATAGGCCCTGGCTTCTGTGGTAGCCGCCCTGAGATAGGATGGAACAAGACCCTCATTCACAAGTTCCCAAGCCCCTCTCTCCCACCCTTTTCACTTGCTCTGGAAACCCTTTTGCCTTACCCGGTTCCTTCCCCCTCACCTGTTTGCAGGTATGTCAGGTTCCCATAAAGTGGTACCTCTTCCACAGGCCTCTTGGGGCTACAATATAAAGGAGGGGAGGGAAGGAGATGATGTTCTGGAGTGAACAAGATGGGAAAGCCCGAGGTGTAAAAACAACCCCTGGGGTCTGAAGGATTAAGGGTGGCTGAGGGAATGGCCTCTGTCCGATGTCTCTCACCAGCAGTACTCACCTCTCCTGCCCCTGCAAAGTCTTGTTCTTTTTTCTGGTCCATCGGATTAGGTGTTCAGCCAATGCCAAAAGGAGCAACAGGGTCACCACCCCCAGCAGGGCCCACAGCCCAAAGGCACACTGCAAGTCCGGGAACCCTGAAAGCAGCAGTCCCTGGGCCATCACCACACCTTCTTCTTGGCCATGCCTTCCCCCTTCTGCCACACTGCCCCCCAACCTCCAACCTGGTCACACCCACCCACCCTCCTGTCCCCACCTCACCAGCCGTAACATTGGAGCACTTTCTATCATTCATTAATGCCAAAGAGATCTGGGTCTGCACCTTCCAGGACAAACACGCTGCTCCTCAATCCCCTGGAGCCGAGTCACTGTGGGCTTGGGGGCCCCCGGCTTTCTCCCAGTACGAGGTTCACCCTGTCTCCTGAAGCTCAACAACCAGCCACAGCTACAAAGCCACAGGAGCTTCCTTCCGGAGCACAGAGACGGGGAAATGCTCCCCCTCCCCAGATGTGCCAGTCCAATGAAGTATCTCCTGCTCTCACCCCTTTTCTTCTCTACAATTTAACCCAATTGTTTCATGGAGTATTGAGGGGAGATATTCCATATTGACTGAAAGGCAGGAGATTTCGCTCTAATGACCTGGGCTGCTTTGGCTCCGTCCTCATGTACCTACCATGCCTTCCTGCTCCCACCGATCCAGAGTGAGTAGCCTTGCAATGCAGTGGAGGGAAGGAACAAGGGATGGAGAGGAGGGATGAAATCTGGGACCCTTCCTGATAACTAGTTCTCCTCTCTAGCTTCCTTATTTTTAGAACAGCCCAGCTCAGCTCTCCCAGATATCCTCTCTCTTATTGCTGCTTTAAGGAAAGCTTTTCCAGTTCTATATGCTGCGTCCCATCTTAGTTTAGACTTCTCCCCTTTTCTTTGGATTACTAGCTGGACTCCCCTATTACCAGCTTCTTTCCATCTTCAACATGCCATCTAATCAGTATTCCTACATGCAACCACTTTTCTGCAGCACCCCAATTGCCTTCTTTATTCTGACCCCAACCTTCCTTTTCAACCACTTCCATTTTCGTTTCCTCATCTGTAATCAATGTAAGCTTCGTTTTGACTCGGACAGAAGTAAACAGGGCAAGTGATGTCCCCAGGCTCTGCAGTCATCTTTTCTGGGAGGATCCTCTCAGCTTTCTGGTACTGGGTGCTTCCTTCTCTCCAGCTTCCTTTCCATGTCAGATAATAGTCCCTCTATGGAGACAAGGCTGACTGAGCATTCACCTCCCCCAACTATTTGAGGCACAACCCTCTCAACTTTTCCATTAAATTACAATCCTCCATCTAGGCTAAGGATTATTTTAGGATACACTGGGAGAGCCCAGGGAAGCATTAAGCCAAAAGCTTCTTGAATAAGAAATGGTGTTTCTTTCCTCATCCCAAGCCAAGATACTTCCTTGTCCACAGAAGGGGAGGCCAGATTTGTTACTCGTGGTAGAGTGCTTTTTTTTTAAACTTCTTGACTTCAGTTTTATATTTCTAATTGTGTCCCCTGCACCTAACTCTGTTTGTGACACATGGAATAATGTTCCATGATTGAGTCATATTATACGTAGAATTATATAATGGAAGAGACCTCAAAGACCAGCTAATCAAACCTTTTATGGCACACAGAGAGAGTGGAGGTCCAGAGACAGAGTATTTCATCTAAAACCACAGAACTGACATCTTGTCATTATGAAGATGATAATTGTAATAACAGTAATACTATCTTTTTTTTTTTTTTCTTTTGAGACAATTAGAGTTAAATGACTTGCCCAGGGTCACATAGGTAGGAAATGTTAAGTATCTGAGGCTAGATTTGAAATCAGGTCCTCTGACTCCAGGACAGGTAATCTATTTACTACAATAATAGTATCTTTGTAGAACTTTAAGGTTTGCAAAGCACTTTACCCTCAACATTCTTCTCTATATACTTTCAAAAATTTTTGTTCCATGTAGCTCAGAAATTGGGTCTTTGGTTTGGTAACATCTATGAAAAACATTGTTCCTAAATTTTTCTGAATCAATGTTATATCCAGCTTTTATGGACAATAGACCATGGTAATGGATTGATTGTGGTACGTTTTACTGACTGACCCCTCCAAGATATTTTGAGGTCAGATTTATAGTGTGGAGACTTGTCATCTGTCAATCCATGAAACATAGTGAGCATTTTGCATCAAATTCTAGCCACCCATATCTTGCTAGGTATTTGGTGAGCACTATAATATCAAGCTTTTAAGCTTCTGTGGGCTGGCCTAGTTACCCAATCTCCTTAAAAAAAAATTTTATTAGAAGAAATTAAAATGAGTTCCATGTACTCTATTTGCAAAAAAACAAGTAAGCTATTGTTGATACAACCTACTAACAAACTCCTCTTCTTTCTCCATTCCTGTTCAGTCACCAAAGTACTTTTCCTAAAACAAAGGTCTAAGGACTTCACCCCCCCTACTCTGTAAACTCCAGTGCCCCCAGTCGCCTCCAGGATACAAAATGTCTGTTAGGCATTAAAGCCCTTCATAATCTAGCTGCCTCTCACGCTTCCAGTTTTCCTAACACATTACTGCCCATCGCTGTTCTTCTCCATTGACACTGGCCTGTTTAATGAGCTTCAAGCATTTGCTCTGTTGGGAAGACTCCCTCCCTATTCCCTTCTCTAAGGTTTGGCAGAGGGAGAGGTGGAAAGCTTTCCCAAGGCCTCTTAACGCCTTCTCTCCCGTTTATCCTGTGTATATAGCTTCCTCGTCGTTCTGCCTCCCTTCTGTGAGCTTCTTGAGTTTGGACGTTGTCTTCTGTCTCTTTTTTGTATTCCCAGTTCTCAGCACAGAGCCTGGCTGGACACTTGATAAAACATTGATTGGCTGACTCTGTTCCCCAAATCTTTCTCTTATAATAGAGGACTTCATCCTATATATTGGTTTTCCCTCAACAGCTCCTCAGTGTGCTCCCTCCACACCAAACCTCAGCCACAGACAGTCACCCTTCTGATCTTGTCAGCACTGACAAAAGCACACCACCCCCATGTTCCAGAATTCTGGATCCCCTTCTTGACGATAGCCTGTCATCCTGATTCTTCTATTTATTTTCAGTCTCCCTATCTATGGACTCATTAGTCATTTCTAGTCAGCATGGTTCTTCATGATCATTGTGGGGTTTTCTTGGCAAAGATACTGGAGCGGTTTGCCATTTCCATTTCCAGCTAATTTTACAAATGAGGAAATAGGCAAACGGGATTATGTGACTTGTCTGGGGTCCCAGAGTCACTAAGTTTTTGAGGCTAGATCTCAACTCAGGAAGATGTCTTCCTGACTTCAGATGCAGCACTTTATTCACTTCACCACTCAACTGCTGGAATCATTTCTTGCTGCCTACAAATATAGCCATGTCTTCCCATGCAGAAAAAACCCTCACTTGATCCTTCCTTTTGCTATCCATATATCTTCTACTGTTGCTAGCATTAATAATAGATGCATCTTCTCTCTTTCCTCCCCCTCTCTTCTTAACCCCTTACAGTCTGACTTCTGACTTTATTATTCCAAAGTTACCAAGATCTCTTAGTTGCTAAATCCAGTGGCCTTTTCTCAATCCTTGTTCTCCTTGACCTCTCTGCAGCCTTTGACCTAGCTGATATCTCTTTCTCTGTCTCCGTCCCTTTCTTTTTCTCTCTCTGTATCTCCCTCCATCTCTGTGTGTCTCTTGTCTGTTTGGCTCTCCCGGTTCTCATCCTACCTGTTTGACCACTCCTTCTCTCTCTCCTTTCCTGGATCTCTCTCCAGGTCACAACATAAGTATCCCTCCAAGTTCTGTCCGAGGCATTTTTCTCCTTTTATATTAACTTGGTGATTTCATCAGCTCCCATGGATTTAATTTGCCATTTCTAGTGCTTTTGCCAAACTCCATTCTCCAAGCTCTTTCAGAACTCTTGAATTAGATGCCAGTAGACAGGTTAAACTCAATATATGCAAACGGAACTCATTATCTTTCCCCCTAAACCCTCCTTCCTTTAGTTTCTGTCACTGCATAGGGCAAAACCACCTTCTTACTCTCTCAGGCTTGTCATCTTGGACTTCTTACCTTCTCTCACCATATCCAATCTCCCTTCTCTGACACTGCCACCATTCTGGAGCAGGCCTTCATCACCCTCATGTACATGCACTATTTCATCAGTCTATCCATGGATCTTCCTGCCTCCAGTCACCCCAGTGTAATCCAGTCACTAAAATGAACTTCCCTCAAAGTAGCTCATGTTACAACCCTCCCTCCACAAGCTCTAGTGGCTCCCTACTGCCTCCAGAAGCAAATACAAAATGCTGTGCTTGGCATTCAAAGCCCTAATTTACTTCCATCTTTGCACTCTTGCATCTTATGCCCTGCCACACACTTGTTGGCCCAGGGACACCGGCCTTCTGGCTATTCCACAAACGTGCAATCTCTGAGTTCCCCTGCAGAATGCAGGGCTGTCCCCGTGCCTAAAAGCTCTCCTTCCGGCATTGCAACCACCGACTTCTGTGGTCTGTTGTAAGCCCCGATGAAAATCCCCAGTCCCTTCCAGTGCTTTCCCTTTTTTTTTTTTTTTTTGCTGAGGCAATTGGGGTTTAGTGACTTGCCCAGGGTCACGCAGCTAGGAAGTGTCTGAGATCAAATTTGAACTCGGGTCCTCCTGACTTCAGGGCTGGTGCTCTATCCACTGCGCCACCTAGCTGCTCCCCCAAGTGCTTTCTCTTTTAAAAGTCATTTCGTATTGATCCTGTACTTAGTGAATTCGTTTGCATGTTGGCTTCGTCTGGGCTTATAAAGCACTTTAAAGCAGGCACTATCTTTTTGCATAGCCCCAGCAGGTAGCACAGTGTTGGTTCATTATATCGAATTGGTTGCAGGTAGTAAAACAGTAGGCGCGCTGAGAATGAGCCCCGTGGAGTTAGTGCGCACGGCGCACCGCCTGCGTAACTATTCCACTCTTGACTAAGGGCGGCCTCGCCGCGCTCCTTCCACTCGGCTCTTCCTTGGAAGTGCTTCTCGGCGGAGTTAAGGGGAGCTTCGACATAGACCACACGCACATGCGTGCGTGGCACTTTCTGCCAGAGGTCCGGGGACTTTCCCCTAGGCATAGTTGTAAGGAACATGTCCCTCGTTTGTAGCCTAGGTAACAGGCCTTCAGCAAGCGCCTCTAGGCTCCCCGCCTATCCCGGAACTTATAAAGCTCCAAAGATCTTATCATTTTTACATTGTGGTCGCAATATTGATTTTTTTTTTTTCCCAGGATTTTTGAAATGGTACTTTTTTGTTGAAAACAAAATTACTACGTAGTGTATAATGGGTAAATATTGTGGGAAAATCACTGAAAAAAACAGTATTCCTGGAGCATTTAAGGGAGAAAAGAGTCCGGCATGCACTTGGAGACTGGTTAGATGAATATATTATGTAAATTAATGCGTTTGCCTCACTCTTCCAGAGCTCCTCGCGTTGGGATGGGCTAGGCTAATGAGGCGCACGGACGTGTGTGTCGTCACGGGATGCATGCCTGCGTCTGCTCCCACGCTGCTGAGTGGCGAGGCGAGGCTCGCGCCGCCCGCCCCAAATGCCGGCCTCAGGGCCCTGCGGCCCGGTGCTGTTGCCGGCTGCGCTGACGCTGCTTCTAGTGACCGCAGCCCTCCGGGTCTTCGAGGGAGGCGCCGGGCCGCGGCCCCCCGCAGGTAATGGATGGGAAGGAAGGGGCTCGGGTAGAATCGGGGACCTCTCGGGGCTACTCTCCCGTTGTGACCCGACTATGGCCTCGCTCTGCAGGTGAGCAAGCCCGAGATGGGCTACGGAGGACACTGGAGGAGTCGCGGGCGGCGGGCCGGGCGTGGGGGCCGCTGCCCCTGGGAGCCTTGTACGCCGTGGGCGTCTTGGCCTTCTTGCTGCGCCGCTGTCTGCAGGTGCCGGGGCCGGGAGGGGGCTGGGCCGCGCCGGGAGGGGAGCCCCGCGGCCAGATCGCCTCCGCCGGGGGACCGCGCAGCCCCCCGGGTGTGGTAGTGGGGGGGGGAACCGACCTGCCCTGCCTCATTTTAGGGACAAGACGAGGCCGAAGTTTCCCCGGAGAAGCCCACTGAGAAGGAGCTTTTGCGCCGAGGTGAGGCCGAGGCAGGGTGGTTAGAGGCCCCAGGGGCGGGGGAGAGGAAAGGGAACCGTCTCCGTTGACAGTCGGATGGTAAATATGGTCTCACACTTCCCCAGAAGAGCAACTGGCCCAGGAACTAGCGAAGACGGAGCAGCTTCTGGGCGGCCTGCTGGACCAGCTGGACCCTCTGTTTGAGCGGTGAGAGAGGGTGGTTCAGGCTGAGATGAGGGGGCATCTGGGGCGTAGAAGAGGACAGGTAGGAGGCTTGAGCGGGCATCTCTGCAGGGTGGACGCTCTGGCCGGAGCCCAGCAGGACCTGCTGACGTTAAGGCTTCAGACCATCAGCCAGCTGTTAAAGGACCAGGGACTGCACAACGCTGTTGCTTCTCAAGGTAGGAGCTTTGGAGGGGAATATCAGCTGTTTGGGGTCGGACTTATCTGATTTGAGGACTTATGCTACCCCCTTCCCCCCACACGCAGAGTACAACCCCCCTGTCCATGAGGACCTGAGTGCTGAGGAAGATGATGACAGTGACCTTCAGACCTGGGGCTGGGCGGGGGGACCTGAGGAGGGAGTGCCCGAGGCCTGGGCTTCAAATGTCTCCTGGGGCCAATTTGGGGAAAATGGGAAGGAGTGGGGGCTCAGGAGGAGAAAGTGGATTGAGGATACCCAAGTCACCCACTGAGAGAGAGAATATAAGAGAGAGCTTCCTTTTAGGAAGTGGTATCAGTTTAATTCCAGGTAAGGAATTAAAGCTCAGATGTGAGAAATTAGGCTTTCTGCAAGGAGCCAAGATGTTTTAGTAAAAATAAATTTATTCCATTTAAATATACAACTTGATTATCCAAAACATAAATGTGCTCAAACATAAATACCCATTTCATACACACATCACCCTCTTTATCACCAGATAGTGGCTAGCCACACATGTCCTAGGAACGCTGAGGCATCAGAGCAGTCAGACTCCCTGTCTAACTGGAAATGGCTGTCAGGTGCTCTTCTTCTTTGTGTGGCTGCTACAGAGAAAGGACAATCAATCAGTGAGCCTTTTCCCCAGTCTGAGTGAGAACACTGGCAGCCAGAGAGGCAGAGTACTTAAGTGGTGAGGGGGCACACCACTAAAACCCCAGAAGCAGGGGAGACTAGAGGCGTACCTGATGGCTGCCGTCAGACTGTGGTACCAACGGGATAGTGCCTTGTGGTCCGTGGACATGAGCAGCAACTTTTCATGAGGAAAAGAAAGCTGGGGCAGGGGAAAGAATGATTTAAGTTGTCTATTCAGAAAACAACAGTCCTAAAATTGGAGGCACTGTTTTCTAGGGAAAGGATGGTTAAGTATATGCAATTAAGGATGGGGATAGGGATTGGGTTTGTGATCCCACTGATACCAAGTGAGCAAACTCTGATAATACAAGTCTATACCTTCCCTACAGTTTATATCCTTAACAGTTGTCTAGAACAAGGATTGGCAAATTACAACTCAATGGGCTAAACTGCTTTTTATACTTTTCTAAAACTTTATTTAAAAACGTAAAGATTGTTCTTAGCTTACAGCAATACAAAAACAGATGGCAGTTCATTTGCCAACCCTTGATCTAGGGTATTACGATTAAGTGATTTGACATCTCTATAAGTATGCATCAGAAGTGGAGCTTGGATTCAGGTCTCACCAATTCAAAGGCTAGCTTTCTATCCATTAAAGCACACTGCATGTCATATACAGAATTTAGAGGTGTGGTAGCATATAGAGTTAAGGTCTGACCTTTATGGAAAGGACAGAAGGACAAGGCTTCATTTCTTAACCCCTGGAGAAGACATAGGGGAAGGAGTACTAAGAGGGTGTGCAGAATTAGTCTTTGAGCTAGAAAATTCTTAGAGGTGATCTAATCCAGGTGGGGGTAGGAAACAGGTTCAGAGTGGTGATGACTTGCCCAAATTTACACATTAGCTGGTGGTAGAAGTGGGATGGAAACCCAGGTCTCCTGACTTCTTTATTTCAGTGCTCCTTTACAGTATCTATGAGTTTTAAAATAGATTCCTAAAGATCTAAATAGGTTACTCAGGGAAGTTTGGAGCCCCATTTCTGTCTCGTAGGAGTATTAGAATGGCCACAGTGTGTCCTCTACAAATAGGGACTTGATTTACTGTTCTGCTAATTGATGGATGGTAATAATGCTGCAGATTAAACTTAAAATTATGTCATGTATATGTTTTTTTTTAGAGCGATGTTTAAAATTTACTTTGAGGGCGGGGTAGTTGTGGGCCTGAATTCTAAGGGGCTGAGAATAAAAAAAAACGGTGGGCCTAACCCAGGGAACACTCTCCCTACCCCAACTTACACTGAGCAGGCCACCCCCTGGTCCCCCTGAATGACCAAAGATCCTTTGGAGCTGACATTGGGCCATGGGGTAAAGGGCCTGACAAGCAAAGGTCCCTCCATGCAGGATGTGTAAGACAGACCGAGGCTTGGTCATCAAAAGTGCATCAGAGAAGAGGAAAAACAGTCGAGGCTTTGGCTCCCCCTTAGGGGGGACCACCAGCAGCCAGCCCTGCCGAAGGAACCATCGACCTGTGGTAGAGAGAAAAGAGTGGTTAACGTAGTTCAGAGACCAGAGAGTGATACTGAGAATGGGCTGCTTCATTTTAGATCTTGGATCCTTGTGTGCAGCAGAGGTACTGGAGGGGGAGGGGTTAGGGCTCTGACCTTTGGTCAGACCTTTAGCCTGACGGCCACTGAGTAAAGCTTGAATACGATGGAGCTGCCGGCCATTTTCCCGTTCTTGACCAATAGCACTAACCTGCTGGATGGCCTCACTCAACTTCTGAGCAGCCCCTAAAATGACAATCCCACCCCAAAAATGCCATTTGATTAATAAAGTGACTGGGAAAGGAAATTAAAGATAAGGAAAAAAGAGACTAAAGATTAGGGTTCTTAATTGTGGAGCTAATTTTGAAGTCTGTTGGCTCAGGGCAAACATACTTGTGAGTTGTTGATAGTCAGGACTGTCAGGACCTGTATTTTCAGTCAAAGCTACAACCAGGTTTTCACATCTGAAACACAAAAATCCCCAAACTTTTAGCGATATTAGTGCCAGCTAAGCCTGGGGAAAGCAAACTTATCCAATCATCCATTATTCAAAGTGCCACCTTTCCATAAGGCATATGGTTTCTGCCTTTAGTAGCTCAGAAGGGATTGATTTCTTGCAGCTCTGACTTGAAGCCTCTTTACTTTCTCTATTCCTTCACCAGTCTGGAAGTGAGTATGTACCTTGTTTTTCCATCCAGGACCAAAGGGCACACTTTCCCCATTTCCCTGACTGAAATCTCAGGAGACCACAAGAAACCAAGAAAGAATTTCAAGATATTTACTTAGGGAAAGGGAATGCATACAGGAAAAATTCTACAAAGGACTAGGGATCACTAGCTTTTAGTTCCCTGAGGTTACTTAAATCATAATCTTAATTATGCTCCCTAAGGACAAAAAGTTTGTGAAAAGAACAGCATAACCAGATGTTTGGGTATTTAAATTACAAGATACCAATGCTCAGTGTTTGGTGGCCAAAGGAGTTTGGCTGAACCAAATCTTAATGCTAGCTGATCTTTTATCTATTGCTGCAATATACTTTACATACTTTATCTCATTTGATCCCAATTAATATGAACTACTGGTGTTATTCCCATTTTACAGATGTGGAAACTGGTCAAGAGGAATTAGTAAATGACTTTAAAAAGTCACAATATCTGAAGCAGAATTCCAGATTCTAGTGTTACTAATTTAAGGTCAGCACTATCCACCTCACCCCAGCCTTAATAAGGATGGCTTCCCAATTGGGAGTATGGACATGAAGACAAATACATGTTCAAAACTAGGGTAAAGGTCAGTGAACATAAGTTTAGCATCAGCGTAGGGATCATGGTAGAATTGGGGTCACTTACTGTTGGAGACGGCGCAGCGGTAAGGGAAGTATGTCCACTAGCTGAAGGCCCCCAAATTCAGGGCGTCCTTCCTGAAGCTGTACAAACTTTCTGAAACTCTTCTTCTTTAGCCACTTCTAAGTTCAGATGGAATTTGGGATACAAGAAAAGCAGTAAGAGTTATTTGTGCACATAGCTAATCTATCCAGACTGTTAACTTTCTAGAACAAAGGGTTTTGTCTGACACAATGTGTAGCACATGGTAGATTCACAATATCTGTTGAAATAAAATAAGAAATGAACAAATCCTCAGAGTGGGACTTGGGACTACCTCTCTGAGAAAATGAGGGTACCTGGAGGGTGGCCCTAGATTGCTCCTCATTGGCAGCATAGCAGGTGTAGAGTTCCAAGTGGTGACTGAATCTTTCTAGGCCTGCTCCCCAATTTCCAGCTTCCAGATGCAGGAGCAGCTCTCTGCAGATGGGACAACACAGACTTCTGCCTTCCTCCGGAACATCTCCATCCCACTGTCTTCCCACAGACCACCTTTCTGCCCTTACTCACTGGCTGGCAATATGGATGGATTCCCAGGGTCCAAAAACAGCCTTGAGCTCAGCTGGTGGCAAGGTCCCTTTAGCTCTCAAAATGCACAAAAAGTACTGGGGGGAAAGGGAGAGGCACGGGGTAGGCACACAACTTCCTGCCCCAGAGGAGGAGATTGAGGGGGGAGGGGCAGTAGACCAGGCACAACCCTAAAGATTAGACTAGGGACATTCTGGGGTTCCCCCCGGCACAATCCCAAGCAGGGCCCCGCCCCTCTTCATTCCCTTGGGCCATCAGCAGCCTGCCTTTCCCCTTGGAATCCTGTGCCCACCGGCACCTCTCCCTCACACCCAGCGCCCACCAGCCGAGGACCCGCCCCTCCCCGCCGCGCGTACCCTCCCGCACCTGCACCACCAGCCCCAGCTGCTCCTGGTAGCGCTTCTCTGTCTCCAGCAACTCTCGTGCAGTGCGGCTTCGCTTCCTCTCCCAGCGGGCCCGCTGCTCACGCACCGGGCACCGGGGACCCGGGCTCGACATAGGGGATAGGGCTGAGCTGGAGCGAACCAGGATGGAAACAACCTCCCCCGTACCCCCAAAGAGGGGGCACTTGGTCACCCGTGGAAATAGACCTTAACCTCCCCGCTCCCTGCACTTACCCACTCCCAATACCACAGGTACCGGAGCCAGCCAGGATTCAAATTCCAACCGCCACCAGAGGAGGCGGAGCCAGGCAAGGGAATTCTCCACTCTGCCCTCTGTCGCCTCGGAGGCCTAGTTGTTGCCGATTTTATGCCCGTACAAAGGAGGCCTCGGATTGCCTGCCCGGTCCCAACTTCCTCTTTGCTAAGTTTCCCGCTTGCCCACGCATGCACTCCATCCCCTCCCCTGTCTATTTGGGTCGATCCAGGTTGGGTAGTGGAACTCTTCTCCCGGCTCCGGCCCAGAATTTGGCGCAGTCCCTTAGAGTGACGACCAGTAGTGCGGTCGTTTGGAATTTTGTGGTGGGAGCCAAATTGCCTAGTGGCTCAGTCCTGCTGATGAGGAACTCAAGGTTCAGAGAGGCTGAACGATTTTTCCAAAGTCACACAGCAAGTGGAGCAGAAAGGGCTTTAATCCTAGGCCTTGTGATTCATTTCCAGTGTTCTGTCCATCCAAGTAATTATAGTCAACTTTATCAGCTGCCTTAGGAACAAAAACAGTTTTCAGGGACATGGAGCATGTCCTTGGAGCTAATCCAAGGAACCTTGCCCTGGGTCTAAGGCTATGCTATTACTCCTTCTAAACTTCATTGGCTCCTAAGCCCCAGCTAGCTAAAGGCACCTGGGCTCCGGCTGGTTCAGCTACCTAAGTCTGCTCTTTCGGTACAGGGATCTGCCACACCCATGCTAATTACCTTCCTACTTCTCCGGGGGTTGCCTTAGTGCTGCTGTTCTTAAAACCAACACCCTCATTTGCTTTTGCCCTTCTTCCCCCTTGAAAGTGAGATACCCCAAAGCCAGACCACAAGAAATCTCTTTGATTTCCACATAAGCAATTTAATGCACAGATAGCAAGGATAAGGTTGCTTGTAATCAAAATAATGGGATTTAGAACGGGAGAATAATGGAAGAAAATCTCCTTCAACCTCATTTTACTGATGTGGAAACTGGGAGACCAAAGTCAGAGGAAGCACACAGTGGACAGTAATCACAAACCAAGGTCTTTTTAGATGTCTGTCGATGGAGAAATAACTAGACAAATTATGGCATATAAATGTAGTGGACTGTTACTGTGATGTAAGAAATGAATGTGAGAGACAGGCAGGGAGCACCAGTGTATGAACTGATGAAGAATTAAACAAGCAGAGCCAAAAATATACTACACTACAAAAATATAAATGAAAACCATAAAAATTTTAAAAATTAATTCCACCACATTGTAAAGAACAAGTGTTTTTAAAGAAGAGATGAAAAAACACATACCTCAAATCCTTTCAGATGTGTGAGGTCTATAAGTGATGTACATAGTACTTATTTTCAGACTTTTCTAATATATTGATCAATTAAGCTGATGTGTCCTTAAAAACTTTATTATATGGGATGGCTTTCTGGAAATGGGGTGAGATAAGGTTATTGGGGAAAACTATACACATAAGAAGCCAAACCATCAATAAAAATTTATTTTAAAAAATAACCAAAAAAATAAAAAAATAACCAAGGGGGTAGCTAGGTGGCTCAGTGGACAGAACACCAGCCCTAAAATCAGGAGGACCTGAGTTCAAATGTGACCTCAGATACTTAACACTTCCTCTGTGTGACCCTGAGTTAAGTCATTTAACCCCAATTGCCTCAGCAAACAAAAATATAAAAAAATAAAAACAACCAACCAACCCAGGTCTTCCATTTCCAAATCTAGTGCCCTTTCCAGAGTGCCATGCTGTGCTGCCTGTAAGGCTATATATAAAAAATAACCATCTGGCAATAGACTGGAAAGTATTCAAATTTTCCAAATGATTAACTTTTTTTTTTAATCATTCTTTAAAATTTACAGATAATTTTCCTTATCACCCTGTTAAGTAATGTAAATATTCAGCTCAAACAAACATTAAGTACCTACTGTGATAACCATTTTGGGGGTAAGGAAATGAGGCTCAGAAAGTGAACTGAACATCAAACAATGATACCTCCAGGACTGAAAGCCCAGGATTTCAAATTTCAAAAAAGGATTCGATTTCAAATCCAGCAGGCCACGATGCCCTTCTTAAAAAATAACTCGGGTTTCTACAGCATTTTTAAAGGTTCACAAGTGTACTTTTTGCACAGCAGTAAGTGCAAGTATTATACCTTTGTTCTCTAAATGAGGGGGAGTGATCATTGGGGGAAAAGTTGTATCTGAAATAAGAAAGACAGGTTTATATGGTATATGAATGTCATGGAATATTATTGTTCTGTAAGAAATGACCAGCAGAAGATAACAGGAAAAGATAATGACGAATGTTGGAGGGGATGTGGGAAAACTGGGACACTGATACATTGTTGGTGGAACTGTGAACGGATCCAACCATTCTGGAGAGCAATTTGGAGCTATGCTCATAAAGTTATCAAACTGTGTATACCCTTTGACCCAGCAGTGTTTCTATTGGGCCTATATCCCAAAGAGATCTTAGAGGAGGGAAAGGGACCCACATGTGCAAAAATGTTTGTGGCAGTCTTTTTTGTAGTGGCAAGAAACTGGAAACTGAATGGATGCCCATCAATTGGAGAATGGCTGAATAAATTATGGTATATGAATGTTATGGAATATTATTGCTCTGTAAGAAACAACCAGCAGGATGATTTCAGAGAGGCCTGGAGAGACTTGCATGAACTGATGCTGAATGAAACGAGCAGAACCAGGAGATCATCATACACGGCAACAACAAGACTATATGATGATCAATTCTGATGGACATGGTTCTCTTCAACAATGATGTGTTTCAAACCAGTTCCTGTTGTTCAGCAATGAAAATAGTCATATACATCCAGAGAGAGGCCTGTGGAAACTGAGTGTGGACCACAAAATAGCATTTTAACACTTTCTGTGAATATTTGCTTGCATTTTGTTTTCCTTCTTAGTTTTCTTTTTCTCTTTCTAGATCTGATTTTTCTTGTGCAGTAAGATAAATGTATAGATATGTATACATATATTGGATTTGTCATATAATTTAACATATTTAACATGTATTAAACTACCTGTTATCGGGAGTAGGGGTGGGGGAAAGGAGGGGAAAAATTTGGAACAAAAAAAAAATTTGTAAAGGCCAATGTAGAAAAGTCACTCATATATTCTGTAAATAAAAAGCTCTAATTAATTTTTTTTTAAAAAAGAAGGAACAACCAGCAGGATGATTTCAGAGAGGCCTGGAGAGACTTACATGAACTGATGCTAAGTGAAATGAGCAGAAGCAGGAGATCATTATACAGGGCAACAACAAGACTATACAATGATCAATTCTGATGAACATGGCTCTCTTCAACAATGAGATGATTCAAACCAGTTCCAGTTGTTCAGTGATGAAGAAAGCCTTATACACCCAGGGAGAGGTCTGTGGGATCTGAGTGTGGACCACAACATGGCATTTTCATGTTTCCTATTGATGTTTGCTTGCATTATGTTTCCCTTCTCAGATTTTTTTTCTTGTAGATCAGATTTTTCTTGTACAGCGAGATAGCTATATAAATATGTATACACATTAAAAAAAAAAAAAGACAAGTTTAAATTCCACTTCTAAGACTTGTTAACTATGCTATAAAGGTCCTAAACCCCAAACAATGTTGTAAAATTATACTTAAAGGGTTTTAACCATTTTTAGGTGGGTTTTTTGTTTTTTTTTTTTCTCCCTGTAATGCTCATCAGCCTAGTTTGACTCCATGGGTTTCTCTGGACTTGAAACCCAAGTATGTTCTTTTCTGGCAGGTTCCCTAAATACAATGGTATGTTCCTAGCACTGGAGCAACTCCAGACTGAATTGGGAGTTACCTGGGTAACTCTGGAAGAGAGAATTTGTCTTCCCTACAGCCCCGAGGCCCACTTTCTGGAAGTCTCCTGATTAATTGCAGGTGATTGCTGACTTTAGGTGATCTACCTACATCTTAGTTAATTCCTTGACTAATAATTGACTAACACTTTCCCTAATAATTGTGAATTGATCTAGACATTCTGGAGATCAATTTGGAACTATGCCCAAAGGGCAATCAAACTGTGCTTACCCTTTGATCGAGCAATACCACTACTACATCTGAATCTCAGTGACCATAAAAAAAGGAAAAAGGACCCACATCCTTTTTATTTATAGCAGTTCTTCTGTGGTAACAAAGAATTGTAAATTGAAAAATTGCTCACTGATTGGGGAATGGCTGAAAAAGTTGTAGGGAGCAATTAGATAGTGCAGTGGATAGAGCACCAGCCCTGAAGTCAGGAGGATCTGAGTTCAAGTCACTTAACCCCAATTGCCTCAGGAAAAAAAGAAACAAAAAGAAATGATGAGCAGGCAGATTTCAGAAAAACCTGGAAAAACTTACATGGACTGATGCTGAATGAAGTGAGCAAAACTAGAACATTATACACAGCAACACTGTATGATGGTCAGTTCTGATAGATTTAGTTCTTCTCAGCGACACAGTAATCTAAGACAATTCCAAAAGATTCTACGAAGTCTGATTGAACTTTAAGTATACTATTTTCACTTTTTTTGGTTTTTTTATGGCTTCTCCACTTTGTTCTATTTCTTCTTTCATAGCATAACTAATATGGAAATATGTTTACATGACTCCACATGTATAACATATCAGATTGTTTGCCATCTTGGGGAGGGGAGATGGAAGGGAGGGAAAAAATTGAAATTCAAAATCTTATAAAAAATGAAGGTTGATAATTACATGTAATTGGAAAAAAAATAAAATACATTGATGGAAAATGTTAATCACATCCAGAGGAAGAACTATGGAGTCTGAATGCAGATCAAAGCATACTATTTTCAATTTTTTAAAAAATGTTCTTTTTTTGTGGTTTTTCTCTTTTGTTCTGAATCTTCTTTCACAACATGACTACTATGGAAATATGTAACATGATTTTACATGTAGAGCCTATATTTGATTGCTTGCTGTCTTGGGGAGGGGGAAGAAAAGGGATGGAAGAAGAAAAATTTGAAACTTAAAATCTTACTAAAATGAATGTAATTGGGGGAAAATAAAATACTATTAAGTAGGGGCAGCTAGGTGGTGCAGTGGTTAGAGCACCAGCCCTGAAGTCAGGAAGACCTGAGTTCAAATCTGATCTCAGACACTTCCTAGCTGTGTGACCCTGGGCAAGTCACTTAACCCCAATTGCCTAAGCAAAAAAAAAAAAAAAAAAATACTATTAAGTGTAAAAAAATAAGTAAAACACCACCTTAAAAAATACTTTCCTACATATTTTAAAGGTCCATGATTTCATCACTGTGGATATTACTTCTACTAATTCAGATCACAAACTTTCCATGTCTCAATTTTACAAGTTTAGTAAGGTGACATAGTTATATAAAAATCCTTCCCATTTGGTTCTCAAATTTGAGGCAAGGAGACTTTCCAAATCTGGGTGAGCTCATCCTAGGACAGCAAACTTACACACTGCTTTAAAGACCTATCCTCTATCCCATTCCAGCTAAGATCTTGTTGGAGCATGCTTTCCTATGGTATATCCTTTCATTGCCCAGTTCACTTCCCTACCAGGATAAGGAATCTTGGAGGAGGAGAAGGAATTAATTTTAAAAAGCTCTCTCTGACACACAAGGTTATCCATGATCTAGTTCCAACATGTCTGTCTTTTCCTTATGTTTCTCCTCTTAATACTCAGCCAAACTGGTCCATTCTGCTGCCTTTATCCTTACTTCTCTTATCCCTTCACTTTTGCTTATGCGGTCCCCACTGCCTAGAGTGGACTTCCTCTCTACTTCATCATCCCTCTTCATCTGCTGAAGATCCTTCTTTTCCTTCAAAATACATTATAAATGTCACCTATTTCATTGTTGCCTTTCTTGATTTGTTTCCTCCTTTTCTCCATTAATTAAGGTTGAGCAGTCAGAATACTCCTTGATCCTCATCTCTACTTCTACATTCTCCTACAACAAATATCATTCTCTTCCTTTGAGGTTCATTCAATGCAAATCTTTCACCCAATCAAGACAATGATAACTACCAACTCCTAAGATACTTTCTTTCCATCCTGAATAAAATCAATACCAGACTCACAGTCTCTCCACCCCAACTTCTACCCTTATACAGAGAACTTTCAACATGCATACCAATATTCCTTTAAACACCCTAATTTCCATGTTCTTCAATCTCCTTAAAATCAACGACTTACTCCTTCACTCCATTTCAGCTACCAACAAAGATGATCAATCATATCCTTGACCTTGCCACGACCCACAAGTGTTCCACTTCCATTTCCATGAATTTTCTCTTCTCCCTTCTTATCTCACACCACTGAAATAGCTTCCTGCTTCACCTCTGCCTTTACCATGTCTTACATGAAGAAGTGGCCCTTCTTGCCAAAGCAAACACATTTACCTGCACATGTGATTCCATTCCATTCTGTCTTCTTCAGCAGATTTCCTATACCCTCTTTTCCTCTTTCTTACTAATCTTCAGTTTTTTGATGTCTGCTGGCTACTTCCCTGCTGCTACAAAGCAATCCTCAGTCTCTCCCATCCTTAAAACAAAACAAAACAACTCACTTAATATGTCCATCCCCTCTAACTACCATTCTATGTCCCTTTGTAATGGGTTCATGATTTAGATATAAAGGATGATACTATAAGCAAATTAGGAGAACAAGGGATAGTCTTATCTCTCAGATCTATGGAGAAGAAAGGAATTTATGGCCAAAGAAGAACTAGAAAATATTATGAAATGCAAAATAGATAATTTTGGCTACATTAAATTAAGTGATTTTTTAAAAAATGAACCCAATGCAGCCAAAATTAGAAGGGAAGAAGAAAATGGCGGCGGGGGGGGGGGGGGGTTTCATCCAAGGATTCTGATAAAGACCTAACTTCTAAAATATATACAGAATTGACTCAAATTTATAAGAATACATGCCATTCTCCAATTGATCAAATGGTCAAAGGATATGAACAGACAATTTTCAGACAAAGAAATTGAAGCTGTTTCATATGAAAAACTGTTCTAAATCACTATAAGAGAAATGCAAATTAAAACAACTCTGAGGTAACACTATATACTTCTCAGATTAGCTGAGATGACAGGAAAAGATAATGACAAATGTTGGAGGGGCTGTGGGAAAACTGGGACATTAATATATTGTTGGTGTTATGGGGTATTGTTGGGGTCTCAGCTGATGTCCAAACTCCATTTCAGCTCTTCAGGCCTATGATCCCACCTTCAGCCCTAAACCTTCAGTAAGTAGGCTTCCTATCTGGTTCTGTAAAAGTTATTCACTTGGCTTTTCCAGGAGCTTCTATCTTTGAGTCATCTCCTTTTTTAATGCTAATATTTTAAAATTATGTTTTTATTTCTATTTTTTGTCTTTTTATCATCTACATTCTCCAGTTTTCTTCCTGGAAAGAAAACTGCCAGACAACCTTTTCTTATAACAGAATAAAAAAAAGAAAAACTTTGGCAAAACTAAAATCCAGTCATTCTGAAGAGCAATTTAGAATTATCAAACTGTGTATATACCCTTTGATCCAGCAGTGTCTCTACTGGGCCTGTATCCCAAAGAGATCATAAAAAAGGAAAAAAGGACCCACAAAATGTTTGTGGCAGCCCTTTTTATAGTGGCTAGAAACTGGAAACTGAGTGGATGCCCATCAGTTGGGGAATGGCTGAATAAGTTATAGTATATGAATAACATGGAGTATTATTGTTCTGTAAGAAACGGTCAGCAGGATGATTTCAGAAAGGCCTGGAGAGACTTACATGAACTGATGTTAAATGAAGTGAGTAGAACCAGGAGATCATTATACACAGCAACAAGAAGATTATATGATGATCAACTGTGATAGATGTGACTCTTCAACAATGAGGTGATTCAGGTCAAATCCAATAGACTTGTGAAAAGCCATCTGCACCCAGAGAGAGGATCATGAGGACTGAATGTAAATCACAATATAGTATTTTCACCTTTTTGGTTGTTTTTGGTTGTTTTTTTTTTTTTTTTTTTTTTGTCTTTCTCATTTTTTTCCTTTTTGATCTATTTTTTTTGTGCAGCATGATAATCATGGAAATATATGTAGAAAAATTGTACATGTTTAACCGTATTTAATTTGCTGTCTAGGGGAGAGGGTGAGAGGAAGGGAGAGATAAATTTGGAATACAAGGTTTTGCAAGGGTGACTGTTGAAAACTATCTTTGTATGTATTTTGAAAATAAAAAACTTTATTAAAAAAAGAAAAGGAAGGGGGAAAAGAAAATCAAAAGGCTATATTATTAAGAAATGATGAACAGGCTGATTTTAGAAAAATCTGGAAAGGCTTCTATGAACTGATGCTAAGTGAAGTGAGTAGGACCAGGAGAACATTACAGTAACAGCACCATTGTGTGATGATCAACTATGATAGACTTAATTCTTCTCAGCAATACAGTGATCAAAGACAATCCCAATATACTTGGGATTGAAAATGCCATCCACATCCAGAAAAAGAACTTTGGAGACTGAATGTGGATCAAAGCATATTTTCTTTTTTCCTCTAGTGATTTTCCCCTTTTGTTCAGATTCTTCTTTGACTTCATGACTAATATGGGAATATGTTTAACATGATTGTACATGTTTAGCCTATATCTTCTCTTGGGAGGGGGGAGAGAAGGGAGAGAGAGTGAAAAATTTGGAACTCTAAATCTTACAAAAATAAATATTGAAAGTTCTCTTCCCATCTATTTGGAAAAAAATAAAAGATTAATTGAAAAAAATGGCACTTAGTAAATACTGGCTGATTGTCTTGGTTAGATCTTTACCTTCCCCATTCCTAAGGTTACTGGGCTGGCAGATAAATACTTTCTTCTGTTATTCAAAAAGGAAAGAATACTAATTAATACTAATATTGATACTGAATCCAAGAGTAGATAGGTGTCTTAGTGGATAGAGTGCTACAGCTGAATCAAGATCTGAGTTCAACTCTGGACTCAGATACATACTAGCTACATCTGAGCAAGTTCCTTAACTTTTGCCTCAGTTTGCTTAACTATAAAATGGGGATAATAGCACCTACCTCCCAGGATTCTTGTGAGGATCAAGTGAGTTATTTGCAAAGTGCTTAATATGGTACATAGAATTGTATTTTATATGCCCGTAAACATATGTGAACATATATGTATACACATGTGCAGATAATTATACACATATGTGTGATGTGGTGTGTATATATTACTGTTGGGTGAAATAAATGCTGTTATGGAAGTGTGTTTATATATGTGTAGATGTATTATGTATATATATATATATGTATATTTGTACATACATACAAATATATATATCCACAATAGCTTTATTTTACTCAACATATTTCCTTTCCCTTTAATCCAAAACTGTAATTTACCATATTATAGCATATAATGCCATATTATGTACTAGCATATATATATATACATGATATTATAACACATAATACCTTATTATATTCCATATTTTTTTCCTTATTCACTATTCCTATAAATATTACCTCCAATTATCTTGAAGGAGAGAAATATATCTGAGATATAGTGGGAGATCATAGCAGCTTAGACATTTCCCTCTCTGAGAAAGAATGCTTAGATTTAGAATCATGTTAAATTGAATTAAATTGTTTCTGATAGACTTTTGCCTAAACTCAGAGTATAGTGTTAATATTTTTTCTTTGACATTGTCTTATACCCAATATATTTTTTTTAACCTTGAATAAAACTTGCATGGAAGCTGAGGACCCTGTTGCCCACATTTGCGGATACCTAGACACAAGCTATACTTGGGAGATCTTCCTAGAATAACTCTGGGAAGGAGTCTTGGGCCAAAAGAGAAAATGATCTTTTTGGCAGTCAGTTCCTGAGATTGAACCTTGTTTATTTGAGCCAGAGTCCTGAATCATAGATTGTAGCTTCTGTATCATAGTTCTTTATCTATGTGTCCTTCCTTCTATTTGATTGTATACTCCCTGAAGGCAGCATCCAAATCATATTTATCTCTGTAGCCCCAGCACAGGGCTGTGCAGACAGGAGGTACTTAATAACTGTTCCCTCCCTCTTTCCAAATAACCCAGCAAACAAAGTAATTCGACCTGATATTCACCCTCAAGGTTCAACAGAAGACAACTGCTTGCGTTCATAATGTCTCCTATTTGCAAACACTGTGCCAGGCACTGGGGGAGATAGAGAGATAATGTCCAGGCTCTGCCTTCATGAGCTAATAGGAGGATATGACACACACACACATAACTACTGTAGAATACAAAATGGAACACCATAAGTGTTTGAAAGAAAGGCAGCTTAAAGCTTGAGAAGAAAAGATCATAATATTTTCTCTCAAAAATCTACTCCTCTCCCCAGTTCCCCTCCTGTCAATGACATGATCATTCAGTCATTCAGGTTTGAAGCTTCAGCATCACTTTTGTCATCTCTCTCCTTGGCCACATTCATGAACTCAATCACCAAGTCCTTACAGATTTTTTTCTCTATAGATCTCTCTTGAATCCTTCCCCTGTTGATCAGTTCTTCTCCCAATGTAGCTCATTAACTCCTGGCTGGACTACTGCCTTCTCACAGATCTCCTGTCTTCCAATTTTTCCCCCTCCAATCTGTTCTACACACCCCTGCCAAATTAATTTCCTCATTCATGGCTCTGATTATATCACTACCACATTTGGAAACTTCTATTACCTACTAAATAAAATTCAAATTCCTTAGCTTGGTATTCAAGCCCTCTATAATCTGTCTGCAACTTATTCCTCCAACCTTATCTCCCACTAAAACACTTCATGATCTCTATATTCCAACCAAATGCTGTCCTAGCTCCAGCCTCTGAGTTTTGGCCCCCTTCTGTTCCCTAGGTCTGGAAACCTTTCTCAGCATCCTACCCATCAGTCTAGATCTATCTCAAATGCCATTTCCTTTGTAAAGCTTTCCCTGATTCCTCAAATTGTTGTTTTCCCAAGCCTAAAATATAGACTTTCCTCATCTAGGTGGCCTAATTGAAAGAACATTAGGTCTCAGGTCAGAGATCTGAGTCAAAATCCTTATTCAGACTTTTACTAGTTGTGTGACCCTGATCAAGTCACTTAATTTCTGTTTACCTTAATTTCCCCATATATAAAATGGAGATAATTAACACCTACCTTTCAAGCTTCTTGTGAGATTAAATGAGATAATATTTGTAAAGTGCTTATAATAAATGTTTATTTCATTCTTTCCTTTTTTCTTCTACTTGTTATAATTCCTGGCTTCCTTCAAACATCACCTTCTATATTAGGCTTCTCCTATTACTAATGTTCTCTCTCCATTATTTCATAGGTCTTTTATATGTAATTATCTGTGTGTATGTTGTTTCCTCCCAAAAGAATATGAGCTCCTTGGGGAAAGAGATTATATCTTATTCTGATTAGCTTCTCTCTCCTACTGCTTAGCATAATGTATTTCATATATTAAGTAGCCATTGTTGAATGAATTTTAGGGGCTAGTGGAAAAGAATTATGGAAGATTTCCGGGCAAAGACATCATTTTAGATGGCTGTTGAAATATAGGTAGTATTTCCATAGGAAATAGGGTAGGTGGGTATTGAAGGAAAGTAATATGTGGCCAGAGCACTACAGCAGTAGAAGGGAGAGTGGAATCAGGACTCATCTGAGATCAGGATCCTCCTAGCTTATAGATCATAGGACCATGTGACCCCCTCTCTCAAACTCTCCAAAGCTCCCTAAGCAGATTAATGAGATGATATGTTTTGGCAGCCCAACTAAAAGATCCTCATCTGGTGGCCAACCCTTTGGTGATGAGCATCTCCAAACCTGGACAACAGACAGCCAGGCTCATCCTAAAGCCCTTTCGTGTTTATGGTTTATCTCCCCCACCAGAAGCAATCTCCTTACTTGAAGGACACTTTGTTTGGATTGAACAAAGGCTCAGTCCCAAATGAATGGAGAGGTAAGACCTAAGTAATTAGAGGTGGCAAGCTTTGAAGTTACTGGAACCAAGATAGTGAAGGCACTGAATAACTGCAGACTCACCCTTGAGAGACATGGAAGACAGCTCTATGTTCTTCGATTTCTTGCTGAATCAAGGCATAGCTTTCATGTTAGAGTTGTGGTGGAGGAATATAGACAGAGTCTGAGCAAGATCCTTCTCAGATTAGGTCACAATGATTCGGGGTAGTACAGAGCAGATGACTGAAATGAGGGTGTATGAAGTTGGGAGATAAACAAGGGCACACCATGACCACAGTAAAGTAAAATAAAGCAACTTGGAAAGACTTCAGAGCCCTGATTGATGCAATGACCCAATATAACTTCAGACAAGGGATAATGAAACTTGCCTTTGGCTTCTTTGCAAAAAAGTGATGGATTAGAAGAACAGAATGAGACATTGATTTCCGGATATGGCAAATGTGTTGATTTGTTTTGTTTGTAACTTGTTTGTTACATACACATGGGCACACAAACACACAAAAATACAAAAAAGGAAAGAACATCAGTGTAACACAAAAATTCAAAGAGAAAATAAGTTTGGAATACAACAAAGAAACTAAATTTTATTACTATGTTGAATATTAATTTCTTTTAAAATAAACTATGTGGCACATAGTTTACAATTCCACACATAATCTTTTTTGTTCTTTGGTTGAAGGAGAAATTAACCTTTATTTATTTATTAGTGACTTACCTGGAGTTACACAGCTAGTTAAGTATCTGAGATCAAATTTGAACTCCGGTCCTTGACTTCAGGTTCTGTGCTCCTAACCACTATGCCATCTAGCTGCCCCCAAATTAACATTTATTAAGCATCTACTATGTGCTAGGGTCTATGCTAAGCACTTTTTACAAAAATTATCTCATCTGATCCTCACAACAATCCTGGGAAGTAGGTGCTATTTTTATCTTCATTTTATAGTTGAGGAAACCAAGGTAAACAGAATTTGCTATGGGACACCCAGAGAGTGTCTGAGGCTGGATTTCAACTCAAATTTCCTGACTCCAGATTCAGCATTTTAACTATTGAAACACCAGCTGCCTCTGAATGTTGGCTGAATATTGATTATTGTCAAGTTCATAACAAAAGTGGAAGTGTAAAATGTCCAAAATAAATGAAGGTATACAAAGTTGGGATATAAATCTGCATCAAATGGGTTCAAGCCCATTTTGGAATGGATAACTGATGTCAGCAAAGATAACATATAATTTCATCATTTTTCCAGGACACAAGATTTTCCATAGTCCTTCATGATAGAAATATCTTGTTTATCCATAGCCTCTGAAAGTAATGACAAATTTCCAGAAGCAAAACAAAATTGTAGGCCCAGAATCCTGATCCCACGGTGACCAGAAACCACTGCCTGAGGAGTGGAGCATGGTCTCCATGGATGGAAGTAAGGTTTGCTTCAAAGTGATTTAAGACACAAATCTTAAGTGTTTAGAGACACACCCCTGAGTTGTTTAAAAATATCAGTAGATACAACTTAAATCTTAACCTCTAGGCAGCAAGATGAATTTCCTCATCTATAAAATGAAGAGGCTGAAATAGCTTGCAGGGATTTTTTCTCTTCTAAATAGGATAATTTAGAGATGCAGGATTGTGTGTGGCATGGTGGTCCAGTCACAATGGGCAAGAGAGACAATGCTCCTGACACCAGCTGCCACTGAATGTTGCCTGAATATTGATTATTGTAAAATTCATTACAAAAGTGGAAGTGTTAAAATGTCCAAAATAAATGAAGACATGATTCTAAGTGATTGGAGATATCCTTCTAGGAAAAGAACTCATTCCAGTCTGCTCCAATCACCATTCTGATACTATGATCTAGTTCGAGGGTAAGAAATGAGGAAATTGAGCTAATTGAGGGGATTAGGACATCAAGTGGTTAATTGTAAGAATTAAGTGAATCATACTGACTCCATCTTGTGACTCAATTCTGGAGCTAGTTCAGTTGACTTTCTATTCAATTATGGGTCTAATTCAAATCTTGACAATTTATACCTTCGGAAGATTGAACCTTTATTTTCTTGGTCATTTCATCTTTCACTTGCCACACTAGGATAGGTAAAGGAGAATTGAGCAGTCAATATAAGGCTGAACACATTCAGTCTACCTGATTCTCCATTCAAAAAACATACTGTGTGACGGGGTAAGCCACTTAACTTCTCTCTCACCTTAATTTCTTTATTTATAAAAAATGGATAATAACAACACCTGATTCACAGGGTTGTTGTGAGGCTCAAGTTAAATAACAGACGTGAAGTGCTGGGTGTTGTGGTGGTGATGATGATGGTTGTGATGTTATTGTTTAGAGACTGAGGAGACAAAGAATTAAAAATACTGAGAGACTGAAAGGAAGGAAAATTCTTCCCTATCGTGAGGGAAGGCTGACAAAGAGGAAGAGGGGAAGAGCAAAGCAAAGGGTCAGGAGAGAATATCAACAAATAGGCAAGCACACAAACCATACTCAGGATTAATGAGACAGATAATAGAAGACAGAAGAGGAAACCTGCCTAAGATCACAAAGAGGGTAAATGCCAAAGTTAGGGCTTAAACTTAATTCTTCAGAATTCAAAGGTTCTTCCTGCTATATTATATCTTAGACATTAGGCAATAAGGTTGAACAGATAGAGAGTTACAGAATTTGGGTATGAATCAGGTTCTGCCACTTCCTACTTACATCATCTCAGGTAAATCTTAATTTCCTCTGTAAAATTAGGGGTTTGAATTAAATGATCTTTAAGGTCCTTCCCAGATCTAGATTAAGACCAAGGGACAAAGAAAACACAGAGGTAAACAGACAAAATGACCCAAAGGACAGAAAGACCCAGGAGCACAAAGGTCCAAACACCAGCTAGCTGTCGGATTGGCTTCTCTGGGGCTCAGTTTCCTCCCCTGTAAAGTGAAGAGGAAGAGCTGGCTGGTCCTCAAGCTGATTATTGAGACCCATAAACACATGATGCTGACACAGATACAGACACAGAAAATGAGGTAGGCACAAGGACACAGAGAGGAACAGAGACATAAAATCAAACAAACATAAAAATAGATTGGCTTCATTCAGTAAGACAGACTCAGATGCAATCACACATACATACATAGATGTTCAGAGACATGGCAATCACCCACCCTGAGACATACACAGATGTGGTGAGATACACACACATATTGAGACAAATACAGATTCCTCACATTCAAAGATACATTTGTTCTCTTATGCCACAATTCAAGCTCCCTATCCAGCCTCTGCCCCTTTCACACCTCACAACTGGATCAATGAAATCCTATCTGAGGGCAGATCCCTTCCTTGCATTTCCATCCTACTACCTCCAGATCCTGTGTCTTTGGAAACAAAAAGATCTCTGGGATCTTTCCTTCTGGAGACCCCTCTCTCCTTCTGCAACCTTTGTGCCCTGTCAGCTGATTGAAGAGTTAGTACAAGAAAGCAGGTTTTGGTACCAGGAAGGAAAATGTCCTGTGCACACCAGTGCCTAGCGCCAGGAGCCCAGCCTAGAACACTGATAAACTCTGCCCAAGCACACACCTGCCCTGCCAACCCTCATTGCATATGGGGCAGTGGGCCAGGCCAGGAAGACTTTGGTTCCATCACTATAAAAGGGCTCTCTCTGTGAGTCACCCTGCTCCCCTGCCCCTCCCCACACGGCTCTGGCTCTGCTAGCACGTACAGACCGTAGGCACCACCACCAGGGTATTCACCTCCCAGTCTGCAAGCAGCATGGCTCCCCCTTGCCCAAGCTGGCTTTCCGTCTTGTCCCCAGCCAGGACCCCCATCTCTCTGCTGTTGCTCCTCCTGCTTCTGGTCCCCTCCCACCCCTACCACGTGTTGAGAAGAGAGAGGAATTCATCTGAAGAAGAGGGAGATTCTGGGGTAGAGGATTTACCCCAAGAGGAGAAGCTACCTGGAGAAGAGGAGCTTCCCAGTGAGGGAGATACACCTGGACAGGGTGAGCCATCCAAGGAAGAGGATCCACCCAGGGAGGAGGTCCCACCCAAGGAAGAGGATCCACCCAGACAGGAGGATCCACCCAAGGTTGAAGATTCTTCAGTCCCTGAAGATAATGTTGGTCCCCACAGGGACATCTCAGAAAAGAAAGGTTAGTTTTCCATTGTTACTTTCTGCCCCATAGCTACCCGGTAGCTTCCCCCTCTCCCCCAGAAGCTAAATCCAAGGTCCAAGTATTTAATCCCTCCTTCTACACCGCACTGACTGAGAAAAAGAAAAGAATGGAAGTAAAAAGAACAGAGAATGCTGTATGTTGGGGCAGGGGAACGGCACAAAGGAAAGAGTTGGGGAGGGAAGGAGAGGATGAGGAAAGGGGTTTGGGGCTTTGCAGTTTTATCTAGAACTTATATCTTCTGCAAGAAATGGTATGCCTATTTCCCCCAAGAAATTTTTCTTTTATAATTCATCAGGGAGAGAGGAAAAAAAATGGAAGGGAAAAGGAGAAAGGAAGGAAGAAAGAAAAGAAAGGAGGGTGAGAAAGAAAGAAAAAAGGAAGGGGAGGGGAAGGGAGAGAAAGAGAAAATTGGAAAGCTTGAACTGGGAAGAGTTGGAGAAGAGCAGGTAGAGTGGGAGAAGGAGAAGAAATGAGAAAGCAAGGGGAAGAGGAGGAAAAAGGGGGAAAACTAGGGAAAAAGTAAAGTGAGGAATATGGGGAAGGGGAGAGAAGAGGTTAGTGAGGAGATGAGAAAAGAAGGATGAATAGTAAGGTGGCATAGCCATGTGGCACAGCCATAGGGCACCCACTCTGGAGTCAAAAGGATCTGACTTCAAATCTAGCCTCAAACACTTACTAGCTATGTGACTCTGGGCCAGTCATTTAACCCCAATTGTCTCAAAAGAAAAGATGGGGGGAAGAGGGAAGAAGAAAGAAAGTAAGAAAAGAGAAAGAAGAGATAAAGAGAAGAAAGGAGAGAGGGAAAGACAAGAAGAAAAAAGATAAGATAGATAGATAGGTAGGTAGATAGAGCCTTTATGAGATGCTTACTATGTGCCTAGCACTGTACTAAGAGCTGAGGATACAAATATAAGCCAACAAGAGAATTCCTACCATTGAGGACCATACATTTTACAGGCAAGAACAAAACAGCATAAAGGGGAATTGCAAAGGGGAGTAGTAGCACAGTAAAGATGTGCGTGTTGGGGGAATCTTCAAAGGCCTATTTTGCTAGATAGCCAGGGCACCTATGGTCACAGAAAGGAGATAAGGAAAAGGGAAAGGAAGAAAAAAGAGAGAGAAGAAGGCAGGGAAGAGCAGAAGAGGAGCAGAGAAGTAGGAGTGAGAGGGAAGAGAAGAAAGGGAAAGAAGGGAGCAGTGAAAAGGCAAGAGGAAGGAAAGAAAGAAGAAAAAGGAGAAAGGGGATAACAAAGAAAAAGGGGAGAAGGGACAAAAAGAAAAAAGAGAAAGAAGACGAGGATTTTTTCCCTTTTGCCTTTGTGGTCCATCACACGGTGACTGTTGATTTAAAAAAATGCCTGTTGATTGATTTTTAAAAGAAGGAAAGGGAGGAAATGAAGAAAGAAAAAAGGAATAAGCTTTGAAATGGATTAAGGTCACATAGGGGGGAAATGGGGGGGAATTTAAATGTCCTAATCCCCTTTGTAGTAATCATAGGAAAAGGGTATTTGTGTAATGCTTTAAGGCTTGCAAAACACTAGTTTCCTCATGCTGGAGTTCCCTTCGGAGAAATTCACAGAACTAGGCTCCATTTGAGTCTCCCAACAATCCTGATACTACAAGTGTTGTCTGCATTTACAGACTAGAAAGGTAAGGCTCAGGAAAGTTGAGGGTCTTAGACCTCTTGGTCCCAGAGCTAGTAACTGTCAACAGGCAGGATTTGAATCTGGGTTTTCTAAACCCAGGGCTGTCATGTTGCTTTACAAGAAGGAGGAACGTAGACAGAAATGGGAAAGAGTGGATGTGGACAGCAGAGAGCTGGGAAGGGAGCGTGAGGCAAGCCATACATTCCGTGTTGCCCACGGTGACGAATGTCCTCCTTGCCCCTGTTTTTTGTAGATGAAGAGGACCAACACTGGCGCTATGGAGGTGAGATGACTGTCTTCTAAACCGCCCCCTTTCCCCTCACCTCCTCCCCCTCTTCAGTCATTCCCCAAACCCCAAGGATCCTCAGACCTTAAACTGATCACCACGCCTGCCCCTGCCCCCATTCCGGAGCCCCCAACACCTCCCATCTTCCTTATCCTTCCTCCCTTCCTCCCTCTCCTTCCTTTCTTCTCTCCACTTCTCATCTCTTCCTCCTCCCCTCCTCTTTTTTTCCTCCTAATTCTTCCCCCTTCTCTCTTCTGTCTCCTCAGCCC
>JAJPUD010015664.1:24838-36622 GCA_023553655.1 Myrmecobius fasciatus | reverse complement strand
GCCTTCCAATCTTGACTGCATTGGTTTTGTTTTTAGAAAAAAAAAAAAAACTTTTTAATTAATGAAATCAAATTATTCATTTTTCATTTCATAATGTTCTCTAGTTCTTTGGCCACAAATTCCTCCCTTCTCCACAGATCTGACAAGTAGAATTAACTTTTACTCTACTAATTTGCTTATAGTATCACCCTGATATCTAAATCCTGAATCTATTTCAACCTTATTTTGGTGTAGTATCCCAATTTTTCATTTAGGAAGGGCTGGGGGGGGGGGCAGAGCCAAGATGGCGGAGTGAAAACACAACTCTCTGTGACCTCCTCTGACCTTCTCTAAAACCAACAGCAGATTAAGCCTCTAAACTGGTTCTGGAGTCAAAGCTCCCCCAAATATTAAGAGTACAATACATTCCTAGAAAAAGTTACCTTGGAGGAGCTTCAAAGCAGGTCTATTTCAGATGGGCAGGAGATTGGACAGTGTGCTGAGCTTGGGCACAGCTCCAGGAAACAGGGCAGAAAGCTGGGCAGGACTCAGGTGTCTAAGCACATGGGGAGTCCCTGTGAGACTTTTGGGCCACCCTTCCCTGCTTGCGGGCAGGTGCTTTGGCAGATCTGCCTTTTGTAAAAGGTAGAGTGTAACCCAATGCAAATGCTAGTCCTAGCCAGGAGAGCCCAGCACCGGAAGTCAATCAGTCGAATTGCCCCAGGGCAAATTACCACAATCACGGCTTCTCTGCTTTAAACAGACCTCAAACTTAAAAAAAAAAAAAATAGAAAAGAACTCTCACCATAGACAGCTTTTATGGAGAGAGAGAAGGGCAGATCTCAGATCCTGAGGTTCCTAAAGGTAAAGCAACTCCAGAGGAAGCCACAAAGAGAGACATGAGCTAGTCCACATTTCACAAGGTTTTCCTGGAAGATTGCTTAAAGAATCTCAAAAGAGAGTTAGAAGAAAAATGGGGAAATGAAATGAGATCATTGCAAGAAGGAATGGAAAAAGCATATAATGCCCTACAAAAGACATATGAAAAAGACACCAATTCATTGGAAAACAAAATTGGTAAAATGGAAAAAGAATTCAATGAACAAAAAAATTTAATTGGCCAGTTACAAAAGGAGCTTAAAAAGGTAAGTGAAGAAAATAATACATTAAAAATTAGAATTGAACAAATGGAAGTGAACGACTCGATAAGACTTCAAGAATCAGTCAAACAAAAACAAAAAAAAATGAAAAAATAGAAGAAAATATGAAATATCTCCTAGGAAAAACAACTGACCTGGAAAATAGATCTAGGAGAGACAATCTAAGGATTATTGGACTTTCTGAAAGCCATGATGAAAAAAAGAATCCAAACACTACCTTCCAGGAAATCATGAAAGAAACCTGTCCTGATGTTTTAGAATCAGAAGGCAAAATCGCCATTAAAAGAATTCACTCATAACCTCCTGAAAGAGACCCCAAAATTAAATCCCCAAGGAATATAATGGCTTAATTTCAGGATTATCTCACCAAGGAAAAGATATTGCAAGCAGCTAGAAAGAATTCAAACACCGAGGAACTGTAATTAGAATCGCACAAGATCTGTCAACCTCCACATTAAAGGATTGAAGGGCCTGGAACCAGATATTCCAAAAGGCAAAGGAACTTGGATTATAGCCAAGAATAAGCTATCCAGCTAGAATGAACATTATTTTCCAGGGAAGAAGATGGGCATTTAATGATATAGGAAAATTTCACTTATTTCTAATGGAAAGACCAGATCTGAACAAAAAAATTGACCTACAAACACAGAACTCAAGAAAAGCATAAAAAGGTAAAAAGGAAAGAACTCTTGAGAACTATATTTCTACTATGGGTATACTTAAAGAATGTTTTCATTCCTCTGTTTCCATTCAATTTTCTCCAAAGATCTATCATACCTAACTTTTCTAATATTTTGTTTACCTCCCTAACTTCTTTCTTATTTATTTTATGGTTTGATTTATTTAATTCAGAGAGAGCAAGGTTGAGATCCCCCACTAGTATAATTTTGCTGTCTACTTCTTCTTGCATCTCTCTTAACTTCTCCTCTAGGAATTTGGATGCTATACCACTTGGTGCATATATGTTCAATATTGATATTGCTTCATTATCTATGGTACCCTTTAGTAAAATATAGTTTCCTTCCTTATCTCTTTTGATTAAATCTTGTGTGATTCTAATTACAGTTTCTCTGTATTTGAATTGTTTCTTTCTAGCTGCCAGCAATATCTTTTCCTTGGTGAGATAGTCCTGAAATTTATCCAGTAAAAAAGGGGGAGGGGCTCTAAAGAGGGGAGGACTGTTTAAAGGAGGTGGTCATCAAAAGCAAAATACTGGGGAAGGGGGGAAGGGAGAAAGGGGAAAGGAAAGAGAAAGACATAACTTTGGGTAAATAAGATGGCAGGAAATACAGAATTAGTTATTTTAACTGTGAATGTGAATGGGATGAACTCTCCCATAAAATGGAAATGGGTAGCAGACTGGATTAAAAGCTAGAATCCTAAAATATGTTGTCTACAAGAAACACATCTAAAGCATAGAGATATATACAGAGTGAAGGTAAAGGGCTGGAGCAGAATCTACTATGCTTCAGATGAACAAAAAAAGAGCAGGGGTAGCAATCCTGATCTCAGATTAAGTAAAAGCAAAAAGACAGATCGAATCAAAAGAGATAAGGAAGGAAACTATATTTTACTAAAGGGTACCATAGATAATGAAGCAATATCAATATTGAACATAATGTACCAAGTGGTATAGCATCCAAATTCCTAGAGGAGAAGTTAAGAGAGATGCAAGAAGAAATAGACAGCAAAATTATACTAGTGGGGGATCTCAACCTTGCTCTCTCTTTATTAAATAAATCAAACCACAAAATAAATAAGAAAGAAGCTAGGGAGGTAAACAAAATATTAGAAAAGTTAGGTATGATAGATCTTTGGAGAAAATTGAATGGAAACAGAAGGGAGATTTCTTTTTTTCCCCAGCAATTCATGGAACACATACAAAAACTGACCACATGTTAGGGCATAAAAACCTCAAAATCAAATGCAGAAAGGCAGAAATAGTAAATGCATCTTTTTCAGATCATGATGCAATAAAAATCACATGCAATAGACCAAAAGTTAATTGGAAATTAAAACCATTTTTTCATTTGAATTATATTTAGAAGAACTGTACATGTTTAACCTATAATGGATTACTTGCTGTATTGGGGAGAGGGAAGGGGAAATGAGGAAGAAAAATTGGAACACAAGCTTTTGCAAAGGTGAATGTTGAAAACTATCTTTACATGAATTTGGAAAAATAAAAAACTAAAAAGATTCTAGATCTCTTTTTCTAGTTGGTTGATTTTCTTCTCATAATCTCCTTGTTTTTCTTTTATTGTTCTCATTTTTTAAGTTTCTCTAATCTCATTTAATTTTTAAAGTCTTTTTTGAGTTTTTCTATTAATTTTGAGGGGCAGGTGACCATTTAATGTTACTCTTTGGGATAGGAGAGGTTTTTTTTGTTGTTGTTACTTCAGTATCCTCCTCTGAAGTTGAACCTTAGGGAAAAGGGAAAACCCTTTTTTCCATAGTAACTTTCTGTTTGATTCTTTCTTCTTTCCCTGATCATTTTTAAAATTTGTATTTGTAGCAAATTGTTGGTGTAATCACCTTTAGTCCTGGGGTGTCAGAGATAATGCCTCATCTCCAGTTGTTCTTCAATTCTTCCCTTTGGCCTAGAGCTAAAACTAAGAACTCCATCCTTCTAGAAGTGCCAGCAGCCAGCAGCGTCTCTGCCCCATTGCTTCAGCACTTACTGGATGTATGCTGGTTCCTTCTCACCCAGGGATGTGTCTCAGTAGTACAGCTGGACCTGGCATTCTTTATCAGAGGTTCCCTAAATTTTCCTCAACTCTGAGGCTGACTCCTCACACTGTCTAAAAGGTGAAAATTCCTGTAGCTGGAGCTGAGGTTACATCTCCATACAGCTAGCCCCAGAGTATGCCTTCAGCAGAACTAGTCTGCAGGTATTTACACTTCATACAGGGCAAACCTATATCCTGGTATCTTTTTTCAGTTCTCTGATTGTTCCAGAAGGACCTGTTCTGCCCCAACTCTTATTTGTTTTTAGCACTCTACATTTTCCCTGAGGTGCAATTTTGTCTTGTTTGTAGGAGAAATCTGGAAATCTTGGAATTTTTTGACCTACTCTGTCATCTTCCTAGAATGCTCTCCTAAATTATATTTTAGCATATTGTCATCATCTCTTTGTTCAAGATGCTTATGAATGTTGCCTCATTATCTTGGGGGCAGAGAATTCTGTCAGATGTCATGGGGGACTTTGGAAACTTAGACATTTCTTTCTCCAAGCTGGAAGTGGCTTGGGTACAGATTACTGTTAAAATAGCAGAATTGTTTCTAGCAGACTTGAACCTAAATCACAAAGTTACAGTATTAGGATTATTTTTTTTCTTCCACACTAACTTCTCACTGTGCATTGATTTTTCTTACAATTCAATGGAATAGATAGTAAATTAATTTATATGATTTTTTTTTTTTGCTGAGGCAATTGGGGTTAAGTGACTTGCCCAGGGTCACACAGCTAGGGAATGTTAAGTGTCTGAGACCACATTTGAACTCAGGTCCTCCTGACTTCAGGGCTGATGCTCTATCCACTGAGCCACCTAGCTGCCCCTATATAATGTTTTAAAAACTTGTGTAACTGAACTTTGACAAATGTGCAGATCACTTAAGATGGAGGTCCCATATTGGGCATGCGTTACTGTAACTATATGAAACAGATTAGATAGATATCACTGCCTGTACCTTACAAATAAGGAAAATGAAATTTAGAGAGATTCAGAAATTTGCACATATTGGAAATTAAGGGGATGCCCATCAATTTGGGAATGAATAAGTTATGGTATATGAATGCAATGGAATATTATTGTTCTACAAGAAATGAGCAGATTGCATTTCAGAAAAACCTGGAAAGATTTATATGAACTGATGTTGAGTAAAGTGAGCAGAACCAAGAGAACATTGTACATAGAAATAGCAAGATTATGTGATGATTAGCTATGATGGACTTGGCTCTTCTCAGCAATATGGTAATTCAAATATTACAATAATAGCTGTCTTAGGGAGAGGAGAGAAAAATTTGGAACTAAAAATCTTACCAAAACTATCTTTATATGTAATTGGAAAAAATAAATTACTATTAAATGAAGGGAAAAAGAGAGATCTGTCCATATTCTCACAGCCAGTAAATGTCAGAGGTGGAATTTGAAAATAGGTTTTCTTGATTCCAAGTCCAAAATTGCACATTTTATTACACAATCTGTAGTATAGATATTATTTTCCTAAACAAATATTAGATATTTGACAGATATGGAGACTGACACACAGAAAAGTTAAATGACTTTGCCTAAAGTCAAACAGCTAACTAATGTCATGATTCCCAGTTGAATTTATCTCTGAATTTATCAACATTACTTTCACAAGGGCAAGCCAGGTGATACAGTGAATTGAGCCTGAAGTCAGAAAGATCTTCCTAAATTCAAATCTGACTTCAGATACTTAATAGCTTTGAAACACTGGGCAAGTCATTTAAACCTGTTTGCCTCAGGTTCCTCATCTGTAAAATAACCTGGAGTCTGAAATGGCAAATCATTCCAGTATCTCTGCCAAGAAAACTCCAAATGGAGTCACTGAAAAGGACTGAACAAATAACATTTTCTATCTTCCTGAATCCTTACCTTAACAATGTAGCGACCATACTGTGGTCTCTTAGAATTGATGATGATCCCTATAGTGCAAGGGATAAGTGTCAAAGCCATTGAGATGGCAATTTGCCCATAGGGTACCTTGTCCTTGAGATCCCCTTCATAGATTCCCTTGGAGTAGATAAACAGGAGAAGAGGCATCATGCCCAAGGCAAAGAAAGTGGAACAGGTGGTCATCAAAATGCTGGAATAATGAAGAAAAAAAGAGAATTGAAATCAGATTCTAGGACATGTTTAACTACAACAGCACCTCAGCTCTGGAAAATCAAGGAGCTATGGAGAGAAAGGGTATTTAGAGAATCTTTTGATCCAAGAAAGTTCAGTTTATTAGTGACATAAAGAGTATAAGAACTTCAGTTTCTAACTGAAGGAATTGACCAGGGCCATAATGCAAAAACAAACTAGTTTAATAGTAAAAAGATCTAGGTTTGCATCCCATCTCTGCTTCTGTGTGATCTGGAATAAGTTTAATATCTCTAGGCCTTTTAAAATTTATGAAATAGATGGGATGTTCCCTCAAGTCTCTTCCAGAATAAGTTCTATTGTACTTTTTTGGACCTTTGGGAATGCAATATGATCAAAAGCAAAATGATATTTTGAATATTTCTATTCTCTCCTTTGGAAAATTCTCAGGAACTTCATAGCCAATTTCCAGACCTCCCAGATCAAGGAGAAAGTACTTCAAAGCAGCCAAAATAAACAATTCAAATATTGTGGTACTACGTTCAAGATTACATAGGATTTGGTTCCTTCCATATTAAAGAACTGGAAGGTTTAGAATATGATATTCCAGAAGGTAAACGAATTAGTATTATAATCAAAAACCATCTTTCCAACAAAACTGAATATAGTACTTCAGGGGGAAAAATGGATATTTAATGAAATAAAGAACTTTCCAGCATTTCTAAATTCAAAAAATTGATCTTTAAATGCAAGACTCAAGGGAAACATAAAAAGGTAAAAAAAGAAACAATAAAGAGAAAACATAAGAAATTCAATATTTATATTTTTATACAGGAAGATAATATTTGTACCTGAAGAACTTTATTGTTATAAGGACAGTTTAAAAGAAATATAAGTAGACAGAAAACACAGATATGAGGTGACATTGATGGAATGATAACTCTCCCCTAATAAAGGGGTAAAGAAGGAGGGGGGGAGATTGAAAGGAATAAATTATCTCACATAAAAGAGGCATAAAAGAACTATTATAATGGAGATGAAGATGGAAGTCGGTGATGGTAAGCAATGCTTAAACCTTTTGAATCAGAATTGATACCACATACCATTCAGTTGTATACAGAAATCTCTCATCTATAAGGAAGGAAAAAGGGATGAATGTAAGAAAGGCAAAGTGGGATCTGATAGAAGAGAAGGCAGATTGGGCGAAGTGGTGATAAGTAAAACAGCTGTGATGAAGGATAGTGTCAGGGTAAAAGCAGGGGATAAACAAGGGGAAAATAGCATGAGGAAACTACACAATTATTATAACTATAAATGTGAATAGGATAAACTCATTCATTAAACAGAAGCAGAGAGCAGAATGGATTAAAAATCAGAATCTTCTGTTTATTGAAGTTTTTTTATTTTCAAAATAAAATTTCATGGATAATTTTCAACATTCACCCTTGCAAAATCTTACGTTCCAAATTTTTTTTTCTCTTTCTCTCACTCCCTCCCCTCCAATATATGTTAAACATGTGCAATTCTTCTATATATATTTCCACAAATATGTTGCACAAGAAAAATTAGACCAAAAAGGGAAAAAATGACAAAGAAAATAAAATGCAAGCAAACAACAACAAAAAGAGTGAAAATACCATGTTGTGATCCACACTCAGTTTCCACAGTCTTCCCTCTTGATATAAATGGCTCTCTTCATCACAAGACCATTGGAACTGGCCTGAATGATCTCATTGTTGAAGAGAGCCGTGGCCATCAGAATTGATTATCATATAATTTTGCTATTACCATGTACAATGATCTTCTGGTTCTGCTCATTTCACTTAGCATCAGTTTATGTAAGTTGCTCCAGGACTCTCTGAAATCAACCTGCTGATCAATTTTTTATAGAACAATAATATTCCATAACATTCATATATCATAACTTATCCAGCCATTCTCCTAGTGATGGGCATACATTGTTTCCAATTTCTTGACACTACAAAAAGGGCTGCCACAAATTTTTTTGCATATGTGAGTCCTTTTCCCTTTTTTATGATCTCTTTGGGATACAGACCCAATAGTGACACTGCTGGATCAAAGGGTATGCACACTTTGATAGCCCTTTGGGCATAGTTCCAAATTGCTCTCCATACAGAGTAAAGATAAGGTTCTAGAGCAGAAAATATTATTCTTTAATTGGAGCAAAAGAAGCAGAGACAGCAATCATGATCTCAGAATAAGCAAAAGTAAAATCAGATTTAATTAAAAGAAATAAGGGAGGAAACTATATCTTGCTGAAAGGTACCATATACAACTAAGTAATATCAACACTAAAGATGTATAAACCAAATAATATAGAATCCAAATTTTTGAAGCTCAATGGTTTACAGAAAGAAACAACAAAGCTATGCTCTCAGAACTAGATAAATCTAATAACAACAACAAACAAACAAAAGTAGTTATGAAGGTGAATAAAATTGTGGAAAAGGTAGAGCTAGGGGAAAACTGAATAGGAATAGAAAAGAATATACCTTTTTTTCTCAGCAGTACATGGTACCTATACAAAAAACTGATCATGTATTAAAGGGTATAAAAGCAAACGCATCTTTTCCAGATCATGATGCAATAAAAATTACATTCAGTAATGAGCAATAGGAAGATAGATTAAAAATTATTAGAAAACGTGGGAAGACTGGGACACTGATGCATTATTAGTGGAGCTGTGAATGGATCCAACCATTCTGGAGAGCAATTTGGAACTATGCTCAAAAAGTTATCAAACTGTGCATACCCTTTGACCCAGCAGCATTTCTATTGGGTTTATATCCCAAAGAAATCATAAAGGGAGGAAAGGGCCCCACATGTGCAAAAATGTTTGTGGCAGTCCTTTTTGTAGTGGCTAGAAACTGGAAACTGAATGGATGCCCTTCAATTGGAGAATTGCTGAATAAATTATGGTATATGAATATTATGGAATATTATCGTTCTGTAAGAAACGACCAGCAGGACGATTTCAGAGAGGCCTGGAGAGACTTACATGAACTGATGCTGAGTGAAATGAGCAGAACCAGGAGATCATTATACATGGCAACAAGACTATATGACGATCAATTCTGATGGACATGGCTCTCTTCAACAATGAAATGTTTCAAACCACTTCCAATTGTTCAGTGAAGAAAGCCATATACACCCAGAGAGAGGGATGTGAAATGTGGACCACAACATAACATTCTCATACTCTCGATTGATGTTTGCTTACATTGTATTCCCTTTATCTGATATGTCTTTCGTGTAGATATGTTTTTTCTTGCACAACAATGATAAGTGTGGAAATATGTATTCATATATTCGATTTGTCAAGTATTTTAACATAATTAACATGTAGTGGATATCCTACCATATAGGGGAGGGGTGGGGAGTAGGGGAGAAAAATTTGTAACAAAGTTATGTAAGGGTTAATGTTGAAGAATTACCCATACATATGTTTTGCAAATAATTTTTTTTTAAAAATTTAAAAAAATAAAAAAAATAATAGAAAACTAAATAATCCAATTCTAAAAAATAAGTGGGTCAAAGAACCAATCATGGAAATAATCGATAATTTCAATAAAGAAATGACAACAATAAGATATCATGCCAGAATTTATGAGATACAAAGCAATACTTAGGAGAAAATGTATATTTCTAGTTGCTTTTATCAATAAAATAGAGGACAAATGAATAAATTGGGCATGCAGTTTAAAAAACTAGAAAAAGAACAAATTAAAAAGCCCCAATTAAATACCAAATTGGAAATCCTGAAAACCAAAGGAGAAATGAATAAAAATGAAAGAAAATAATTTAGCTAATTTAAAAAACCTAAAAGCTAATTTAGTGAAAAAAAAATAACAATGATAAAGTAGATAAACCATTGGTTAACTTAATTCTAAAAAAGAAAAAAGAAGAATAGTTAGGTGGCGCAGTGGATAGAGCACCAGCCTTGAAGTCAGGAAGACCTGAGTTCAAATTTGATCTCAGACCCTTAACACTTCCTAGCTGTAAGTCACTTACCCCAATTGCCTCAGCAAAAAAAAAAAGAAAATGAAATTACTAGTATCAAAAATGAAAGTGATAAATTCACCACCAATGAAGAGAAAATTTAAAGTTATAAAGAGCTATTTTGCCAATAAATTTAACAATCTAAATGAAATGAATGTCTAAAGTATGTAAATTATTCAGATGAATCAAATAATCCAATATTAGAGAAGAAAATTGAACAACCCATCAACAAAATTCCTAAGGAAAAAATTCCCAAGCTAGATGGATTTAGAAGCAAATTTACACAAAAAATTTAAAGAACATTCAATTCCAATATTACATAAACTATTAGAAAAAAAGGCAAAAGAGGAATCCTACAAAATTTCTTTTATGACACAAATATGAAACTGATACCTAAATGAGGAAGAACTAAAACAGAGAAAGAAAATTACAGACCAATTTCCCTAAAGAATGTTAATGCAAAAATTTTAAATAAAACACTAGCAAGGAAATTACAGCAATATATCATAAGGATCATACACTATAACTAGGAGGGATTTATATGAGGAATGAAGGACTAGTTCAATATTAGGAAGACAGTATAACTGACTACATCAATAAAAAACAATGGAAATTATATGATGGATATAGATGGATACAGTATCCATTCCTATTAAAAAAAACATTAACAAGGATAGGAATAAATGGAGCTTACCTTAAATCATAAGTAATATTTATCTAAAACCATCATTAAGTTTTATTTGTAACAGAGATAAACTAGAAGCCTTTCCAGCAGTAAAGCAAAGATGCACATTATCAGCATCATTCAATATTGTACTAGAAATGTTTAGCAATAAAATAAGAAAAACAAATTGAAGGAATTGGAATAGGCAATGAGGAAACAAAATAATAACAAAATTCATCTGAAAGAACAAAAGGTCAAGGATATCAAGGGAATAACTGAAGAAAAATGCGAAGGAAAATGGTCTAGCCATACCAGATCTCAAATTGCATTATAAGATGCTAATTGTCACAATCTGGTACCAACTAAGAAATGGAGTGGTAGATCAGTGGAATAGATTAGGTACACAAAACTCAGTAGTAAATGACCATAGTAATCTACTTTTTGATAAACCCAAAGACTCCTATTTCTGGTATAAGAACTCACTGTTTTGAGCAAAACCAAGAGAACATTATACACAGTAACAAGAAGAGTATGTAATGATCAACTTTAATGGATTCTTTTTAACAATGAAGTGATTCAAGCCAATAGACTTGTGATGGAAAGTGCTATCCACATTCAGAGAGGGAACTATGGAGACAATGTAGATCAAAGCAGGGTATTTTCACTTTTGTGTGTGTATGAGAGTTGCTATCTTGGGGAAAGGATAGGGGAGAGAGGAGAAAAATTTGGAACACAAGGTTTTACAAAGGTGAATGTTGAAAACTATCTTTGCATATATTTGGAAAAATAAAATACTATCAAAACTAATACACATTCAATATATATATATAATAAAGACCACTAGCAATTGCTCAGCAAAAACAAACAAACAAAAGAACCTCACTAATAAAAAACTGCTGGGAAAACTAGAAAATAGTATGCAGAAACTAGGATACTATCTACTAAGATAAAGTCAAAATGGCTACATGGTTTGCACATGAAGCAAAATATATTATAAGCTGATCAGAGAAATGCAAATTAAGACAACTCTGAGGTACCACTACACACCTGTCAGATTGGCTAAAATGACAGGAAAAGTTAATGATGAATGTTGGAGGGGATGTGGGAAAACTGGGACACTAATACATTG
>JAJPUD010015664.1:514-19838 GCA_023553655.1 Myrmecobius fasciatus | reverse complement strand
TTAAAAGCTTTAATAATTTAGTAAAAAAAATATAAGCAAATCAGGAGAGCATGGAATAGTCTTATCTGTCAGATCTATCAATAAGGAAAGAATTTAGGATATAATGAAATATAGAGCATTACAAAATAAAAAAATAGATAATTTTGTTTATATAATATTAAAAAGTTTTTGCAGAAACAAAACCAATGCATCAAAAATTAAAAGGAAAGCAGAAAACTACGGGGAAATTTTAATAGCAAGTATCTTTGATAAAGGCCTCATTTCTCAAATATACAAAGAACTGAATCAAATTTGTAAAAATACATTCTCCAATTGATAAATGGTCAAAGGATATGAACAGGCAGGTTTCAGATGAAAAAAATCAAAGCTATTTATAGTTATATGGAGAAATGCTCTAAATCATTACTGATTACACAGAAATGCAAATTAAAACAACCTCACACTTATCAAATTGGCTTTATATGACAAAAAAAAAAAAGAAAATAATAAATGTTGGAAGAGAATGTGGGGGAACCTGGGATACTAATACACTGATAGTGGAATTTTGAACTGTGCCAACTATTCTGGAGAGCAATTTGGAACTATGCCCAAAGGGCAACCAAACTACTTATCATTTGATCCAACAATACCACTGCTAGGTCTATATTCCAAAAAAATATTTTTAAGGGAAAATGACTTATATAAAATATTTTTATTTATTTATAAACATGCATTTATCATGTAAATTATGGCATAATACATAAAAATGTGTATTTATATATACATATTCATTTATAACTGTTTTTATGGTACCTAAGTAAGAACTGGACATTGAGAGCATGCCCATTAATTGGGGAATGACTGAACAAACTATGGTACATAATTCTGATGGAATATTATTATGCTATAAGAAATGACAAGTAGTACAATGATAAACTGATGCAAAGTAAAGTGAGCAGAATCAGGAGAATATTGTACACAATAACAGCAATATTGTAAGATGAATTGTGAATGACTTAGCTATTCCCAGCAATACAATAATCTAAGACAGCCCCAAAGAACCCATGATGAAGCATGCTATCCATCTCCAGAAAAAGAACTATTGTCTGAATGCAGAGGGAAACATTCCTTCTTTCCTTCCTCCCTCCCTTTCTTTTTTTCCCTCTTTCTTTCCCTCTCTCCCTCCCTCTTTCTCTCTCTCTCCGTATCTTGTTGTACAAAATGACTAATATAGAAGTGTTTTATATAATGTACATATATAACATATATTGAATTGTTTACCATATCAGGAAGGGAAGGAGAGGAAGAAGGAAGGAACAATTTTGGAACTCAAAATTTTCTTAATGTTAAAAAACTTTTAACATGTAATTGGGGTGAAACTAAAATATCTTTTTTTATTAAAGCTTTTTATTTGCAAAACATATGTATGGGTAATTTTTCAACATTGACCCTTACAAAGCTTTCCATTACAAATTCCCCCCCCCAGTCCCCTCCCCTCCCCTAGATGGCAGGAAGTCTACTACATGTTAATTATGTTAAAATACTTGACAAATCGAATATGTGTATATATATATATATACATATATATATATATTCTTACAGTTATCTTGCTGTGCAAGAAAAGTCGGATCTACAAGAAAAAAAAATCTGAGAAGGGAAATCTAATGCGAGCAAACATCAATAGAGTGCATGAAAATGTTATCTTGTGGTCCACATTTCATATCCCTCTCTCTGGGTGTATATGGCTTTCTTTGCTGAACAATTAGAACTGGTTTGAAACATTTCATTGTTGAAGAGAGCCATGTCCATCAGAATTGATCATCATATAGTCTTGTTGCTGTGTATAATGATCTCCTGGTTCTGCTCATTTCACTCAGCATCAGTTCATGCAAGTCTCTCCAGCATTCTCTGAAATCATCCTGCTGGTGGTTTCTTTCTTTTTTTTTCCTTTATTAAAACTTTTTATTTGCAAAACATATGTATGGGTAATTCTCAACATTGACCCTTACAAAGCTCTTCGTTACAAATTTTCCCCCTCTAGTCCCCACCCCTCCCCTAGATGGCAGGAAATCCACTACATGTTAATTATGTTAAAATAACTTGATAAATAGAATATATGTATACATATTTCCACACATCATTGTTGTGCAAGAAAAATTGTATCTACAAGAAAAAAAATCAGAGAAAGGAAACACAATGCAAGCAAACATCAATAGAGAGTATGTGACTGGGTAAGTTACTCAGCTTTGTTTGCTTCAGTTTCTGTAAAATAAACTGGAGAAAGAAATAACAAATCATTCCAGTATCTTTGCCAAGAAAATCCAAATGAGGTTACAAAGGGCCAGATATGACTAAAACAACTGAATAACAACAACAGAATAAATATAAAAGTGATAATACAAAATAATTGAGCAGTAAATAACTTGCAGTTGAGGGCATCAGAAAAAGCTTCCTGTAGAAAATCATAGGTGAAACAAATCCCTTGCAAAATTTAAACATTATATAAACTTCAACTATTATTGATTAATTTCTTCATCTATAAAAGGGGAAGGTTATACTAGCTAATTTACTAAGGTTCTTTCCAGTTATATTAAGTTACGATTCTAATTAATAACATGAACCAACATAACAATTGGGAACTTCTAACATGTTGAAAAACACTATGAACTATTTTGTGATTGAGTTAAAAAGACAAATCACATTCTAAGCAACAGACCTGCTGCCTTCTCCATGAAATTTTCTCAGACTCTTCTAGGTCATAATAATCACTATCTTTAAGAAAAAGAAAAGAATTTCTTGATGGACTTCTACTTAAAATGGTGAAGTAAGAAGTCCTCCTACCACATAAACCTCAGAAAATAACTGAAAAGAGTTCCAGGAAGACTTAATAATGAAATAAAGAGGAAATAAAGAGGAAGCATAGTCTTTCCTCTAGTCCGGAACTGCACAAAAGATAACCAGAAATTTGTGCAGAATCAGACACGATGCACCAGGGAAGTCAGCCTGGTTTCAATTATCACGTATGACACTTCAGCCACCAGCTCTGTAATGCTGTGTACCACTAACTCTTCTTCATGCTATTCTTCACTGAACTGAGGTTTTAACTTGTTCCCAAATCAAGGCTTTAGTTTGTTGCATTCTCATGTCTATCCTGATCTGTATTATTTCTCTGGGAAGAGTCTTGTGAAGCTGCATGTGGAAAAAGATCTAACTCCTGATAGGTTGAGGTTCCTCTCTGAGCCTTGGAAACTTGGGAGAGATGACTGAGAATCTTTTGAATGTGAACTTTTTAAATGGCAGAGGGGAGATCTCCCCAGACGAATAGGGAAAGTGACTCACCACAACACCCCTTGATTTTTCCTGCCTCTAATCCTTAAGAATGCTAACCCTCTTGATGAGATTGTTTTATTTATCCTTGCAGAAGGTAAGAGCCTTTCATGATCCAAGCTGAAGAGTTCCTTTACACTTGTGTATTCACTTGTCTGTTCTAATCCATACAGTTTCTCTGATTTCTATTTACTGATGGCTTTTTTTTTTTAATAACCAGTGTCTGGTAGGAGGAAGGTAAGCTGTTAAAACAAGCTAAGTGTTACAGAGATCAGGTAAGGTGCTTTTAATTCCAAGCCCCTCATTGTTTCCCTAGAATATGCATACATATGTGTCCAGAGGAGCAATGGTATGTCTTGACTTGTGATGTCTTGACCTACTACTGAGTTGGACTTAAATGAAGCAGAGTTGCACAAAATCATCAGCCTCACTCTCTCTTCCAGAGTCCAATAGCAAGACAAAAAGTCAGAATGACTGGCCTGGAATACAGGGGATGATCTTGGTGTCTTCACTCACTTCAACTATCTTTATGGCCACTGGAATAAATTGTTCTCACCCATTTATTCTGAGGGAGAAAGTCTTCACATGCTTGGGGTAGACATCCCCCTAATTCACCTGAGGGGTTTGAGACCTGTTGGTTACCTTCAACCTGGTTTAGCCCCATCTGCTGTGTGGCCACTATATATGCAAAAGCTTCTTAGAGTCACAAGTGAGAGGCTTATGTCAGGTGGATACAAAAGGTGGATAAACAGCCCTAAAAAGAGATCAGCAAGCCTTCCCTCCAGAGGTGGTAGCCTTTTCAGAACACACCAAACATGCACGTGTGTGTGTGTGTGTGTGTGTGTGTGTGTGTGTGTGTGTGTGTGTGTAAAATATATGGTAAATAAGAGTCTAGTCTGATACCACTCATGGAGAAGAGAGTAAAGGAGAAATCATCAAACTATGCTGGTCCAGGATTCTATCTGTCCCTTCCCAATAGGCTGATAATGGTGCTGGCAAAGCTTCTACTCTCTGAAAAGATAAAAAAAAAAGTTGCAGTCTTTCTTGGAAACTAGATCCAAGACCAGATATCTGTGTTACAGATAGACAAAGCATGTCTTATATTACATGACTCAGTCATATAATTCTACATAGAGAAACAAGAAAACATAGGGGACAGAGCTATACAAAAGAAAGCCAGGTTGATCTTCAGGACAAGACCAATAATTACAGGTCACTAAGCAGGGAGACAAAACCCAACTATGGATTTTACTAAGCACCAGGAGGAGCCTTAGCAGTAAATACAGCCAACCAGGACAGAGGAACTCTATAAAAGGCCTGAGAACAAGGTGATCGATCTCCAATATCCTAATGGGATCTGGGAAGTACATAGCAAGTGATAGAAATAAATCTAAATTAGAAATTGTGCAAAGAGAAAATACAGACTAGCTAAGGAGACTGAGATAGAAGGCAAACACTGAGACTGAGACTGGAGCCTGGTACCAGTCATCCATCGATCAGTATCAGCAATGGTATCTAGACTATATAGGGAATAGAACCAAACATGATGAATTCAACCCATCCAAGACTGCCAAAGTCGTAGCCCAAGTACAACATCCATATCCAGGAACTGAGGCTGAAAATTTCTGTTAACAGAAGAAAACACTAAACACCATAAAGAAATACTATGGTAAAGAGAATGCCAAGAAAGCAATTCAAAATAAGAGATTAATACTACAATAGCTATAAGAAAAAAATTACCAAAACTTACCCAAAAAATTACAATTACAAAAACTGGAAGAATGGCTGGAAAAATGAAGTAAGAGATAAAAAAGTTAAATTAGAGTTCCAGAAGAAAAAAATTAAGGAAGAACAAATAGCTTAGAATAGAAAGTAAAAAAAAAAAAAACTTATTCAAATAATGGATTCTTTTAAAAATGAAATAAACACCTCAATTACTCCATGGGAGAACAAAAACTATTAGGACAAAATTTTAAAAAATGGAGGGAGGGGAGAAAATAAGAGATATCTACTATCAAAAACAATCAACCTGTTTTCTAGATCAAGGAGAAATAATTTAAGAATTATAATATTCACTGAAAACCAATGCCACACAAAAAACTTGGATACAATATTTCAATAAGTCATAAAAGAAAACTGGCCAGATCTATTAGAATCAGTGGACAAAGAAAAAATAGAAAGCCTTAAACTGAAAACACACTGGAATAGTGTCTCTTTCACATTCAGTCATAATTGCTAATTGGGTATTTCTTTCCATCTTTCCCCCCTTTTAAATTTATTTTATTCCTTTTTCTTCCCATTCCCTCTTTATAGAAACAAAGAAAAAAAAACAAAAGAGAGAGAATTTGCCTAATATTCATGATCTATACATTAAATAGCCTGTTTTCTTTCTATTGTGATTTTTTTCTCCTTGCCTCACCCTGATTTCAGGTTTTTATTCTTTCTTCTTTTGCATTTAATCCACCTCTTCACATTCCTCTCCCCAACATTAAAGTTTGTTTTATTTATGACTTCCTTTACCTGTCTTGACCTCCTTCCTAAGACCCTGTCTTCCCATCCCTTGACCTATGTCTCCTAATTTCTTTTTGGATTTAATGTATTTCTATACTGAAACTTTCTTATGTGTGGGTGGATGAGGGTAATTTTGTTCATTCTTTTTTTAATCTGGTTCAGACCAGAGTGAAATTCATGTAATGCCTATTCTCTTTTGCTATGATTACTTTTCATCTCATGAATTTATTTTCACATACTTTTCATTTCTATTATGTAATAGTAATTTCTGCCAGCTCCTTTTTTCCCTAATGTAGTTTCTTGTCCCTCCCATTTTTGTCTTTTTCTTGAGGCTATCAAAAGGGGTGGGGGGGAGAAAAAACACCTATAGGTTTTCTATCAATTTTATCTTTCTCTATAAATTTCAAAGATATTAGAGTTCTCAGAAAACACTTATTATTCATTAGCTTTTAAACAATTCATTCCCATATTCTCTCCCAATTAAACAAATGAATGTAACTTTTTTTGTTTCTTTTAGTTCCTATATTTCTATTTCAAAATGTCTACTAAATTCTGACCTTTTCATCAGGAATATTGAAATATCTTCTGTTTCATTAAAGATCGATTTTTCCCCCTGCAGTATTAAACTTAATTTTTCCAGGTAGCCTATTTTTGGTTTTAAGCATATATCTTTTCCCTTTTAGAATATTATATTCCAAATTCTCCTGTTCTTCATAGTGGCATCTGCTGGATTCAGGAGTTACTCTCAATCTGGACTCTAAGATACTTCTTTTTAACACAGAGCTCTTAAGGTGACCATCCCTATGTCAAGTTCACCTTGGGGCCCTTTCTCACTGCTACTGAGCTCTGGAGTTGCTATAGCATTAAACTCTGTCTACACAAGTTCACTCACCCAATGTTATATTCTGGCTGAGGCTCTTCCTCCATTCCAGATTCTGGAGTCCTATCATGAGACTTTGCAGTTGCTCTGAGCTGGCTCCTGCCTTTAAACTCAAGGATTTCCCCTCCTGTACGGAATGCTGCTGGGATTCATGCCATGTTGGACCTCTCCTGTTCCCTGGGGTTGCTATGTGCTGTGATTTCTACCTATCATGACTTGTCTTGATATTTGCAAACTTCCGCTTGTCTTTTTTACACACTTCTGGTATGAGGGAAGGCATCTAAAGATTATTCTACTTGTATTTTTGTAAACCTGGTACATTTTTAAAGTTCTACAGGAGTGTTTGTGGAAATCTTGATTTCTCTAGATTGTAGCACCATCTTCTCACTATGCCCCAGACACTTTCATCAAAAGAGAATATTTCAATATATTGGGAAAGCAATAACTAAAAAAAATTTGAACTTAACACAAAAATACATATTTTAAATATCAGAGGAGAGTTAAACAAATTTGAAAAAAATATGGAAATGGATGAAGTGTTTGTTAACCTGATTAAAATAAATGAGGAGCATGAACAAAACCAACAGAAACAAGATTAAAAGGAAAGTACAAAGATGGGGAAAAATCTTTACAGCCAGTGTTTCTGATAAAGGTCTCATTTCTAAAATATATGAAGAACTGTGTCTAATTTGTAAGAATACAAGTCATTCCCCAACTGATAAATAATCAAAGGATATGAACAGGCATTTTCAGATAATGAAATTAAAACCATCTATAGTCATATGAAAAAATGCTCTAAATCACTATTAATTAGAGAAATGCAAATTAAAACAAATCTGAGCTACCACTTCACACCTTTCAGATTGGCTAAGATGACAGGAAAAGATAATGATAAATGTTGGAGAGCATGTGGAAATATTGGGACACTAATACATTGTTGATGGAGTTGTGAAATGATCCAACCATTCTGGAAAGCAATCTGAAACTAAGCCCAAAGGGCTCTAAAACTGTGCATACCCTTTGATTTAGCAGTGCCACTATATCCCAAGAAAGTAACAAAGGAAGGAAAAAGATTCAAATGTGCAAAAATGTTTGTAGCAGCATTTTTTGTGGTAACAAAGTATTGGAAATTGGGCAGATAGATGGCACAGTGGATAGAGCAACAGCCCTGAAGTCAAGAAGATCTGAGTTCAAATATGACATCAGACACTTGACACATCCTAGCTGTGTGACCTTGAGCAAGTCACTTAACCTCAATTGCCCCAGCAAAAAAAGCAAAAACAAAAAACAAACAAAAAAACTCCAAAGTATTGGAAAACAAGTAGATACACATCAGTTGGGGAATGGCTGAATAAGCTGTAGTTTATGAAGATAATGGAATATTATTGTTCTATAAAAAATGATGAAAAAACTGATTTTAGAAAGACTTGTAAAGATTTACACAAACTGATGCTGAGCGAAACTAGTAGAACCAAGAATACATTATGCACAATAACGGCAAGAATATGTGATGATCAACCACGAAAGACTTGGTTCAGTGATTCAAAGCAGTCTCAATAGACTTTAGACAGAAAATGCCATCTGCATCCAGAAAAAGAACTATGGAGAGTGAATGTCAATTAATACATGCTATGTTCACTTCTTTTTTCTCTTTTTATTTTCCTCCCATGGTTTTTCCTTTTTGTTCTGATTTTTTCTTCCAATATGATTCATAAAACAATGTATATTAAAATATATAAATAAATTTAAACATGGAGAAAAATAAATGAGGAAAACCAAATTGTCAATATTAAAAATTAAAAAGGAAAATCACAAGTAAAGAAGAAATGAGGGAAAGTATTTTTCTCAGATATGTGCCAATGTGCTTTTTTTGTTGAATTGTTAAATTCTGAATTGATAGCCTATTGGACTTTTGAGCTTTACAAAAAATAGTGCGTGTTTGTTTGTTGGTGTCCTTGAATGAAAAGTCCATGTTTACTTTGGAAATTTGCTTCCCTTTCTTTTTTGTGTATTTATGTCTGATTCTGGAAGTACACTGGGTAGTGTGACAGTTATCATAGCCATGGAAAAAAGAATTCTGGAGATTGAGTTCCAGTTTTGGCTTGGTTACAGTTTTACTATGTGATCCTGGGCATTTGCTTTCCTTTGGGCCTTAATTTTCACTTCTTGAAAACTAGGGAAGAGGAGGCAGGAAGGAAACTCAGAAACCAACTAACCCACCTCCCTATCTTACAGATGAGGAAATTGAGGCCCAGGAAGGTTAAAGAAGTTGCCTATGGCCAAAAAAGGTCATTAGGTTTGGAAATAGGATGATCCCATTTAGTTCTTCCACTTAAAAATACTTTATTTTACAATCTCTCAGTCCTGAGATAATCACAGTTTCTAATACATATACAAATATTCCCAGTTGAATAGTGGCTTCAAAAAAAGAAGATATTTAGGCCACATTTTAAAATCCTCTAGCCCCAGATACAGGGTGGCAGCGGACAGAAGGCTGGGTCTAAAGTTAGGAAGAACTGAATTCAAATCCAGCCTCAGACACTGACTAGCTAGCTGGGTGACCTTGGGCTAGTTCTTCATCCTGTTTATCTCAATTTCCTCATATATAAAATGAGCTGGAGAAGAAAATGGCAAACGACTCTAGTATCTTTGCCAAGAAAACCACAAATGAAGTCAGGGAGATGCAACTGAAAACAACTGAAAAACAGCAACAGAGATAGGTTACTCCTTCCGTTATACCTCAACACATTAAGTCTGGGGCATAATGGTCACATACTCTGAATGCCTAGACTTGCAATAATAATAAAAATTGTTACCATTTATAAACTGCTTTGAATCTTGGAAAGTGTTTCACAAATAGTATCTTATTTTATCTTTATAAAAAGTCTGTGAAGTAGGTGCTAATTGTTACTCCTATTTTGCAAACAAAGTAATTGAGGCAGTCCAAGTTAAATGATTTGCCCAGAGTCACATAGCTATTCCCTGGCTTTTGCAATGAAGATAAAGGGCTCTCTTGCATGACCCTATTAAGGTATAAACAAGTGTTGTTTTCTATAAGTTGATGACTGGCAATTATGTTCTCTGAGCCCAAAAGAAAAAGCTGAAGAGGAAACATGGAAGATTTGAAATAAGATAAAATCAAAAGCTTCTGACTGAGTAATGGTTGTTAAAGCTTTGAAAGAGTTCACTTGGGAAGATATACAAGCCACTCATCTCCTTCTCCTTTGCCCCAGAAAGGGTTTTTGTTGTTGTTGCTGTTTGTTTGTTTGTTTGTTTGTTTTTTGCTGAGGCAATTGGGGTTAAGTGACTGGCCCAGGGTCACACAGCTAGGAAGTGTTAAGTATCTGAGACCAGATTTGAACTCAGGTCCTCCTGACTTCAGGGCTGGTGCTCTATTGTTTGTTTGTTTTTAATATAAGCAGAGAACTTTGAGCTTCTTATCAATGTCTTAAGACATAACAAGTTCTCAGGTTTCTTTCATTAGTTTAAAATTGCTTTGAGTTTTTAGTTTTTTTTTTGTATTTGTTTTGTTTTTCTTAATGAAATAATTCAAGAACAATATTAAATAATACTTTCACCACCAAATCTACTACTGAATAATGTTTTTTCGAACAAGAAAAAATTAGGGTTAGTTAGATGACAAGATTGATCAGGAACAGAATGGGCTATTAATATAGGAGAATATTTTTTAACTTGAGGAAAACAGGAAAGGACTGAGTCTAGTTGAGATGATCTGGTATTGATTTAACCAAAAAAACGATGAACCCAAAAAGTATTGAGCACTGTGCTAGGAACTGTGAGGGATATAGAAAAAGTAAGAAGCATTCCTTGTCTTTAAGACTATTTACTACTTAACCTGAATACCCTCAGAAGTGGAACTCAGAGCAGCAAGACTAAACTTCTAGTATTCACTAGTCCTATAGGAAAAACTGAAGAATCTTAATAATGTTCTCCTGCTGAATTTCTCTGTGTTTATAGTTATTCCTGCAGCATCCTAATTCTTGGACAGGCTAATTCAAAAGCTCTCCAATGACTGAGTTGCTCTGCAAGCTTGTGTGTGTGTGTGTTGGCAAGGGGAGTATGTGGAGAAAAGTTGGATATTCATCTCTGGGTAATTTGGGATTCTATTAAAAAGAATCTTCCATGATCACCCTGAATTGGTTTGAAACTTAAGGGGTCAAAACAGGATGATTTCAGAGGCCTGGAGAGACTTGCATGAGCTGATGTTGAGTGAAATGAGCAGAACCAGGAGATCATTATACACAGCAACAATAAGACTATATGATGATTTATTCTGATGAACATGGTTCTCTCCAGCAATGAGATGTTTCAAACCAGTTCCAGCTGCTCATAGACGAACAAAGCCATATATACCCAGGGAGAGGCCCGTGGAATCTGGGTGTGGACCGCAACATAGCATTTTCATACCTCTATTGATGTTTGTTTGCATTATGTTTTCCTTCTCAGGTTTTGTTTTGTTTTGTTTTTCCTTTACAGCAAGATAACAGTATAAATATATATACACATATTCGATCTGTCAAATATTTTAACATAATTAATATGTATTAGACTTCCTGCAATCTAGGGGAAGGGATGAGGGGTAAGAGGGAAATACTTGTAACAGAAAGCTTTGCAAGGGTCAATGTTGAAAAATTACCTATGCATATGTTTTGCAAATAAAAAGCTTAAAAAAAAGAAAAAGAAACTTATGGGGTCAAAAGGAAGCTAGAACCAGACTGTATCTCAAATCTCTGGATTTAAGACAGAGAACTCTGAGTCATGAATTTCCCAAGCCTGCTGTGAGCCAAATCTGTACCTTCCCAGGAAAGTCTTGGGACTTCCACTAGAGTTAACTCAGATAACAGAGAGGGGTATTCCCAAACTCACCTTTTCCCCATCATCTTAGTGTTTGATACTGAGCAATTGATACCCTCCCCAATCCAATGGAATACCTTGACCAGATGAACCTCCCCAGCTTTCCACAAAATACTTTAATTCAGCTTTAATTTTTTTTTGTTTTGTTTTTTGTTAAATTGTGATGTCATTTCTGGGAGTCCTTTCAATATCAAGCTATTCTGCGCTTATTTTCTCTTACCTCTAACTTACCTGAGGTTCATGTCTCCCTTTAACGACAAACTGAAGATATTGGACAGGGTCCCCCCTGGGGAGCAGCCACATATCAAGATGGCTAGGGCCTCAATATTGTTCAGCTGGAAGATCTTGCCCAGAGCGAAGGCTGTGAGTGGCATGACCCCATACTGAGAGACCAAGGCAATGGCAATCCCCTTAGGCTTCCAGAAGTGAGCCTTCATCTTGCTGAACTCCAAAGTACACCCCAGGGAGATCATGATAAGGAAGAGCATGATTATTAAGATGATACTGAGAGCCAGGTCAGTGGGTCGCTTGCCAAAATTCGGTGGTAGAGTGAAGTTGAAGGGGGAAGAAGCATTAGTGGCCCTGAAGCCCCAAGTCTTGGCCTCCATCTTCTTGCAATTTCCTCTGGGACTGCTGTGTATGATATGGAAGTGGCTAATAGTCCTCTTTCATTCCTTCTTTCCCCTCAGTTCTCTATGGTGCCTCCTAGAACGTTAGTACAAAATACAGCTTTGGGTAAATAGAATGATGCAATTGCAGATTTCTTTGGCATCTGCTCTGTGGTGAGAGTACACAAAGCCCTATCTGTACCATTCCTCTCTCTTCTCATTTATCTAATTTCCTACCTAATTTCCTACTTTCCTATATCTCCAGAGTTTATAAACTCCAGACATTTTGGCCTCTCTTTCCCTGCCTTTGTTGTGCCACAGTTCCCCTGTCTCAGTTTCCCTCAGTTAGTCTCAGTTTCCCTCAGTTGCTGTTTCAGTTTCCCTTAATTGCTCTGTCCCAGAATAGCAATCCCCACTTCCTGACCTTCAGAAATAATTGGACTCACATTCTGAAGGAGTTATGAAACCTCCAGGTGACCAGCCTCGACATCCCCCTTATCTGTATGACCCAGACTTACTGTCTCAGTTTCTCCAGCACCCTCCATTCCCTACCTGAATTTATAGCTTTAGTACTCTTCTTCCCCTCACTCCCTACCTGTCAGAATTGAATTGATAGTTTCTTTTGAACCCCTGATATCTCTCAGCTGTTCCCATGAGTTCTTTGTTTCCCCTGGGCTAGGGAGATTATAAAACTCGTGTTCCTGAGCAATGAGGTGCTGAATACTTTGTATTATTCAGTCGGCTGACATGGCTGTGTGTCAGTCTCTGGCCTGGACTGCGGGCTTTGAGACATGAGTCCCAGCAGTCCTGATCCATAGCTATGGATTCTGAACTCTCAATTAACATCAATTCTTATTATTATTATCTAATTTCCACTGTGTGATACTGCCTCAGTTTCTCCCTGAGCATTACACCTTCACTAATTATATCACAGGAAAAGAACCCCAAAGGGTGATCCAATTCATGTTCAATAACTCCCATCTCCATTTCTAAAATCTATCAATAAGAAGTATGAAATTTTACCTCATTTCCAGAAAGTAGTCAGTGATTCTTGGGGGCCCATTGAGTGCAAAGAGTATAGTTTGTTCATCCTTTTGCTTCTTCAGGAAATCTGCCAGAATTTCAGAGCAACTATGTTCTATCCTGCCTGAGCCTGAAAATCCTTTCTGCTCTTTCTTTTCTTTCTTTCTTTTTTTGTTTTGCTGAGGCAGTGGGGATTAAGTGATTTGCTCAGGTCACACAGCTTGGAAGTGTTAAGTGTCTGAAGCCAAATTTGAACTCAGGTTCTTCTGACTCCAGGGTCAATGCTCTATCCACTGTGCCACCTAGCTGCCTCATCTCTTCTTTTTCAATATAACACTGGTACTAGTTTTAAGAATTGTTGAGCATAGGCTTATGGCTAATCTCTGTTTTTTTCTCTAGTGATTTTGTTCTTGGGAAGTATGGTAGCTGAACCTCATACTACCAACCTTCTTTTCTGGCCATACTTTCCTAGAAAATTCAATTGAGAAAGGACAGGGCCATGATTTCGGGGGGGGGTGTTCTTTATCCCCAATGTGAACACTAGCCTATCCAACTGCCCTACAAACTTGTTTAGAGAGCACTGTTTAAGTATATATACATATGCTAACCACAGAGAACACAACATTTAGTCAATATTTCCTCCAAGCAAGCATGTAAAGAGTATCAGTAAATGACTAAATGAATAATTTACTTAGGCAGAATGGTGAATAAATAATGACTTCTTCAGTCAAAAGTCTAGAAACTGAAAGACTGTATCCTGTGTCAGGAACATCATGTATCCTGTGTCTTAAAAGATTGAAACTATCCTGTCTTTTTTTCTCTGACATTCGTACCCCTTCCCAATAGGAAATGGTATATTAGGTTGTTTTGTTTTTTATTTAAATTTTATTTTAATTATTCTGAACTTAACAAATACTAAATGAAACAAGCATTTCTATCACTGAAATATTCAGTGAGAAATTAGATGAAGGATGGGATCCTTATGATTGGACTGAAATCTACTAGGATTCTTTTCTTAGTAGGCCCCACCCCCAACATGGATTTGAACAACAATAATTTGAACTGTCTCCCAGATTTAATTGCCCCAGAATTACAATCTTTTAAAAAAAATTTAATAGTATCTTATTTTCCAAATACATTTAAAGATAATTTTCAACATTCATTTTTTAAAGACTTTGTATTTCAGATTTTTCTCCCTCCCTCCCTTACCTGTTCCTTCCACAAGACAGTAAGCAATTTGATATAGGTTAAATAACTACATCACTCTTGATGTGACCTCCTAGCAACCTTTGGCAGTATTAACATAGCTTTCTGGTTACTTAAGGCCATTCATGGGGAATCAAGGCCCTTCATACATGGCAATCACATCTTGAAGCTACACAGGTCACCACATTCTACCCTTCTGCCTGAAGGCAGAGTGGACCATCTACTTCTAAGTGCTACTATATTCTTGTTGAATATACTTTCTATGATGAAGCTAAATAAGCCTCTTTTTGCTAACTGGTTGAATGACCTATGATGAATACTTCCATTTTGTCCCAACAATAATATGGTAGAATCCTGAGTCAGGCCCACTTTTAACAATCTCCAAGCAAGAAGATTTTTGCAGGAGGGTTCTTTTCAGCACCAAAATCCTGGTTTAGTTTTTATGGAATCCTTCCAGAGTACTTATATTCTTCTTATTCCCCACCATGATAACTGAAGTCTGAGATTTCCATTGTTTTACTTGGAAATTCTCTTGAATTCTGAATGGCAGTCACAGCTCAAATTATTGATCTTTAGCAAAAATAAAAACCTAGAAACTAAAGGAGTGTCCATCAATTGGAAAATGACTGAACAAATTACAGTATATGGATAGTATGAAAATGATGAAAAAGATAGTCAATTGTTCATATTTAAAAAGCATCTATTATGTAGTTCCTTATTCCTGCTGAGAGTACCACCATATCTCCAGTTATCCAGGCTCACAATTTGGTGTTACACTCAGCTCCTTATTCTCTTACCTCTCATATTGAATCTATTTCTAAAGCATCTAGATTTTTTCTGCCTTTGTGAGATCTTTCAAATATATTTCCATCTCTCTAATAAAGTACTATCCTTGGGGCAGCTAGGTGGTAGGAATTTCCCCAGGCCAAGTGGACCAACCCTCACAAAGATTAGGGGGACACAGAGTCCTTATTACATCAGAGAGAGAATGAATTTAGTCTGTGGAGGCCTGTCCTTGATGCTGATTCTTTGTAATCATCACTTGCCTTCTATATATTCTTTCTTCAACCACTTGCCTAATAATGATGTAATATGATTTTGTGATCCCTTGATTTTAGGGGAGGGGGAAGAGAGTGAGCCTTCTCTTCTGGCAATAAGTCAATGATTCTAGATTTTCTGGCTTTGGAGTCTGCCTCAAGAAACTCCTAGCCCTGGGGTAGCTAGGTGCTGCAGTGGATAGAGCACCAGCCCTGAAGTCAGGAAAGACCTGAGTTCAAATCTGACATCAGACACTTAACACTTCCTAGCTGTGTGACCCTGGCAAGTAACTTAACCCCAATTGTCTCAGCAAATAAATAAATGAATGAATGAATGAATGAATGAAGTACTGCCCTTATCATATAAAGTCCTTGTTATATCTTACTCTCAGTCTATTGTAATAGCCTTTTGGCTGTTTTCCCTGTCTCAATTGTCTCCCCACTCTAATCCCATCTAACTCAGCTGGCAAATTGGTTTTAACTGAGTAGTGCTTAACCTCTACTTAGTAAACTCCAGTGGGCCCCTATCACCTAACACAAAATCCTCTGTTTGGCATTCACAGTCTTTATAATCAAGCTTCTTCCTATTTTTCTAGTCTTCTTACATCTTACCACCACCATCACGCTAATATCACACGCGTATTCTTTTTTTTTCCTTTAAATTTTATTTATTTTTTTAATTAAAGCTTTTTATTTGCAAAACATACTCATGGGTAATTTTTCAGCATTAACCCTTGCAAAGCTTTGTTACAAATTTTCCCTCCTTCCCCCCACTTTCTCCCCTAGATGGCAGGAAGTCTAATACATGTAAATTAGGTTAAAATACTTGATAAATCAAATATGTGTATACATATTTATACAATTATCTTCTGTACAAGAAAAATTGGATCTAGAAAGAGAGGGGAAAAAAAAAACAACCTAAGAAGGAAAACAAAATGCAAGGAAATATTCACAGAAAGCATTAAAATGCTGTGTTGTGGTTCACACTCAGTTCCCACAGGCCTCTCTTTGGATGTATATGACTATCTTCATCCCTGAACAATAGGAACTAGTTTGAAACACATCATTGTCGAAGAGAACCATATCCATCAGAATTGATCATCATATAATCTTGTTGCTGTGTATAATGTTCTCCTGGTTCTGCTGATTTCACTCAGCATCAGTTCATGCAAGTCTTTCCAGGCTCCTCTGAAATCATCCTGCTGATCGTTTCTTATAGAACAATAATATTCCATAATATTCATATACCATAATTTATTCAGCCATTCTCCAATTAATGGGCATCCTTTCAGTTTCCAGTTTTTGCCACTACAAAAAGGGCTGCCACAAACATTTTTGCACATGTGGGTCCCTTTCCCTCCTTTAAGATCTTTTGGGGATATAGGCCCAGTACAAACACTGCTGGGTCAAATGGTATGCACAGTTTGATAACTTTTTGCGCATGGTTCCAGATTGCTCTCCAGAATGTTTGGATCCATTCACAGTTCCACCAAAAATATATCAGTGTCCCAGTTTTCCCACATCTCCTCCAACATTTGTCATTATCTTTTCCTGTCATCTTAGCCAATCTGACAAGTATGTAGTGGTATCTCAGAGTTGTCTTAATTTGCATTTCTCTGACCAATAGTGATTTGGAGCACCTTTCATGTAACTAGAAATAGTTTCAATTTCTTGATCTGAAAATTGTTCATATCTTTTGACCATTTATCAATTGGAGAGTGACTTGAATTCTTATATATTTGAGTCACTTCCCTACATACTTTTTTTGAAGCTTTTTATTTGCATAACATATGTATGGGTAGTCCTTCAACATTGACCCTTACAAAGCTTTCCATTACAAATTTTCCCCCCTAGTCCCTTCCCCTCCCCTAGATGGCAGGAAGTCCACTACACGTTAATTATATTAAAATATTTGACAAGTTGAATATATGTACACATGTTTTCATACTTACCTTGCTATGCTAGAACAATCATATCTACATGAACAAAAAAGATCTGATAAAGGAAACCCAATGCAAGCAATCATCAATATAGAGCATGAAAATGATATGTTGTAGTCTATATCTCATGTCGCTCTCTCTGGGTGTATATGGCCTTCTTTACTGAACAATTGGAACTGGTTTGAAACATTTCATTGTTGAAGAGAGCCATGTCCATCAGAATTGATCATCATATAGTATTGTTGTCATGTATAATGATCTATCTCCTGGTTCTGCTCATTTTGCTCAGCATCAGTTCATGCAAGTCTTTCCAGGCCTCTCTGAAATTATCCTGCTGGTCGTTTCTTACAGAGCAATAATATTCCATAACATTCATATACCATAGTTTATTCAGCCACTCTCCAATTGATGGGCATCCATTCAGTTTCCAGTTTCTAGCCACTACAAAAAGGGCTGCCACAAACATTTTTGCACATGTGGGGCCTTTTCCTTCCTGTAAGATCTCTTTGGGATATAAACCCAATAGAAACACTGCTGGGGCAAAAGGTATGCACAGTGTGATAACTTTTTGAGTATATCTCCAAATTGTACTCCAGAATGGTTGGATCCGTTCACAGTTCCACCAACAACGTATCAGTGTCCCAGTTTTCCCACATCCCCTCCAAGATTCGTCATTATCTTTTCCTGTCATCTTAGCCAATCTGATAGGTGTGTAGTGATACCTCAGAATTGTCTTAATTTGCATTTCTCTGATCAATAGTGATTTGGAGCACCTTTTCATATAACTAGAAATGGTTTTAATTTCTTCATCTGAAAATTGTCTGTTAATATCCTTTGACCATTTATCTATTGGAGAGTGGCTTGAATTCGTATAAATATGAGACAATTCTTTATATATTTTAGAGATGAGGCCTTTATCAGAACCCTTAAATGTAAAGATGATTTCCCAATTTGTTGCTTCCCTTCTAATCTTGTCCGCATTAGTTTTGTTTGTACAAAAACTCTTTAACTTGATATAGTCAAAAGTTATCTATTTTGTGATTAATGATGATCCCTAGTTCTTCTTTGGTCACAAATTCCTTCCTCCTCCACAGATCTGAGAGGTAAACCATCCTACGTTCTTTTAATTTGTTTATAATATCATTCTTTATGTCTAGATCATGAATCCATTTCGACCTTATCTTGGTATACAATGTTAGGTGTGGGTCAATGCTTAGTTTCTTCCATACTAGTTTCTAATTTTCCCAGCAGTTTTTGTCAAATAGTGAGTTTTATCCCAAAAGCTGGGGTCTTTGGGTTTATCAAACACTAGATTACTATTGTCATTGACTGTTTTGTCAAAGGTTAGTGAACCTAACCTATTCCACTGACCAACTACTCTGTTTCTTAGCCAGTACCAAATGGTTTTGATGACCGCTGCTTTATAATGTAGTTTTAGATCTGGTACAGCTAGGCCACACATTATTTTTTTTTTCATTAATTCCCTAGAAATTCTTGACCTTTTGTTTCTCCAGATGAATTTTGTTGTTCTTTTTCCTAGGTCAGTAAAATAATTTCTTGGGAGTTTGATTGGTATAGCACTAAATAAATAGATTAGTTTAGATAGTATTGTCATCTTTTTCTAGTTTTTTTTAATAGTAAGCCCAATTCACTGATCTTCTCTTTCTCTATTTTATGCAAGTAAGCATCTAGAGATATAAAATTGACCCTTATAACTTAACTGCTTTGGCCATATCCTACTAATTTTGGTATGTTGACTCATTATTGTATTTATGGGAGAGTTCATCCCATTCACATTCACAGATAGAATAACTAATTCTGTATTTCCTGCCATCTTATTTACCCAAATTATGTTTTGCTCTTTCCTTTCCCCTTTCTCCCTTCCCCCTCATCAGTATTTTGCTTTTGATAACCACCTCCCTCAAACAGTCTTCCACC